>SCLH01000369.1:301108-340012 GCA_004367855.1 Oikopleura vanhoeffeni | reverse complement strand
GTTTATAATTATGTTTACGTTTTTAACGTCTAAATTTTGAAAAAAGGTTTTTGTTATTTATCAGAAGAGTGAAAAAAGTCAAACCTTGGTGTCATGAGATATAAACTCCTTCATTACGATTGGCGAAATTTCAACCAATCAAAATTTAGCTAAACTGATACGACAATGGACCCCAAACTGAAAAACGTCTAAATGACCAGTGGACCCCAGATCTAAAAACGATCTCTTTCGTGACCTGAAACAAACGTGTGGTGGAAAAAAAGTGGCTAATCACGACCAGAGGACCCCGTAATCGATATATTCGTGATAAGCGCAAAGTTTTATGTTCGATGTTTATCTGTTAGAGCACTATTCATCTTGAAAATGTAAATTCTTACATTTAACATAATGAAATTTATATAATTTATTCAACCAGTTCTAATTATAAATAATTCAGTATCAGCATTTTCGGTGATAAAATAGTTGTCCAAGTTCATGAAAACAAAAATAAATGAAAAACTGTTAAAAATAAAAAAAATGTATGTCTCTATTAAATTTAGAATTTCATATTTGATCTGATTGATATTACCTGAATTTTATCTATTTCATCCTTATTCTTCGTCCGCATTCGTCTTGAGAATATACGTTTGGAGACTACAGTGGTTAATACTAAAAGTTTCATTTTCAAAATACAAAAATTCCTGACTATTCAGTTTTTGCAAGAGGTGAAATAATATGATGGTGCTAAATGTATATCCTCCCGTATTTATGCCAAAAAATCTCATTTCCAAAACCGCGTAATCCGCTCAGAATAGAAGCGCCATTGTTATCGTTCCAGAAAATGTTGACCGTAAGCACTTCTGACGGTGGTTTTTTTGACCCTAAAAATGGGAAATTCATATTTCAGGATACGTAGAGAAATAAAGTGACTAGTATTGTGAATGAGCTCTTTGGATAAAAAGATCAACCGTATTTTATTGTATTGGCACGAATCAGAATTTAGACATCTTTTTGTTTCTGAAAAAACATTTGAAGGAACTTATAGGGAGGGTTTCCACCATTAATACGATTATAAAAATACATGGTGGATGTTATGAAACTGACACTGACAAACATAAAAATTAATTTTTCAAAACAATGTGGCAATATTGATTCAACTCGATTAGCCTGGTAGCGGTTTTTTTAAAGTTTTCAGATCTAACTGAAATTTAGGTCTATGGTCATTTTTTCTCGCAATTATTATTTTTTTTTCAGATTTCAAAAATTTAACTCCCTCGCGGATTACGTTTTCCAATAGAAACAACCTTGTGCGGTAGCTTTCCCCAATATTTGGCAGTCACCTTAGGTAGTATTCTCAACGTTTTTAAAAATGTGAAAATTTAAGGGGTCATTTAAGGGCTATGCTTAGCGATTCCACCATTCGATTTTGGGCCAAAATCGACTAAACAGGTGTGTTTGAATATAGATGTATAGTGAATATTGCGCGTTCGATAAAATGAATTTTTTCAAAAAATGTCTTTTTCATCAAAAATTTTATTTGATGCAAAAAACAGTTTTTTGGCTATAAAACCCCTTCCCTAACCTCCCCTAAGTCTGATTTTTTTTCATGGAAAGATCATTAAGTTCTTTTTTGATGATAGCAATGACTATCCACGGTTGATCGGGTGTATGTAAAAAAATTTAGAATTTTTTGTTAAAAATTTCTAAGTATTTTTGATAATTTGGTAGGGAAAAATTTTCAAAATTTTTTTTGTGGGCGTTCAAGCTATTTAAAAATTCGAAAAAAAATTTTTTATTTTTTTTCGAAAATTTTCAAAAAAAAATTTTTCAAATTTTTTTTCAAATTTATAATCGCTTGAAACGCCCGCAAAAAAATTTCTCAAAATCAGCTCAAAACAAGTTTCTTGGCTATTACGGGCGAATTTATTTAAAAATTAAAAAGGATAGTAACAGACCTGCGTATTTTGTTGTATAAAAGCTACAAACAATTTCCTACCTTCAAAACTCACGAACCAATTTTGCAGAGCTAATTTACGATTTTTAGAAGCTTTAGAAATAATCCAAAAGACCAATTTGTAGTCCTAGCCTTTATCTTGTGAAATCGAAAGTCAAAACTCAGATTTGATGATAGCACACATTTGGTCGTTTTAAGATTTTAAGCTTACAAATCGATTATCTCCAGGTTAATTTCAAAATAGAGCCTTTTTAAATTACACTTTGTTACACTCCATAAAAGAAATTTTTCGATTGTGCATTAAATTCACCGCAAAGCCTGGCTTATGACCATAATAGAGCTTTTTTGTTATTTCGTTCTGTCATTAAAGTCTCGAAAAGACAAGTCAATTCTTATTTATTTTAATAAAATACATTCTCAAATTTTTTTAGTATTTTTTTCTACAACTAAAAAAAATTTTCGCCAAAAATTTTTGCAGACGTTTCATACATTTTAAAAAATAGAAAAAAATTTTCGACAAATTTTTTCGAGCAAAAAATTTTCAGCAAAATTTTTTTTTTCCAGTTGTAGAAAAATACTCAGAAAAAAATTCGAAAATTCACAAAAACTGTAATATGACACCATCTATCTGAGATGTATGTACCAAAAACTGGTACTGACTAAGTTCAACGAGGCGGTTAATTGGATAATAAAATAATTTAGTCGATCAAAACGGGCATCCCTTTTTTCTCACTTTACGTTTTTTTTCTCGAAAAATCGAGGTTTGGGAGCCAAAAATCCATAATTTTGATTTTTTTTATTTTTTTCCAAAAAGTGTGTTAATTTCATTATTAAGTGACGTTGACCCAAAAACTACCGATTTCGCATCTGTTTTATATTAATTAAATACCGAAAACACGAAAAATCGCCTATATTTGATCACGTGACGACCAAAAATTTTTTTATAATTTTTTTTTCCATGTTTCATATATAATTAACTTCCTCAAAATTTCAGAAGATTCCACCTATTATTTCTATGGGTCGAAATTAATGGTGGAATGCTAGCTATGCTTTATAATCTCAAAAACATCAAATTAATATCGGCGTTTTTTGATAGCAATTACAACATTTTCTGATCGTTTTAGCTCATAAATTCCAAGCTCTTTAAGAGGTCATCATGATCACATCGCTCAAGAAGTCATATCAGGGCTTAGAATCATAGCTTGTGATTCATAATCGCAAAAATCTTGGAATTAAATCTGCGTTTTTGATAGCAATAACAACAATTCTGATCGTTTTTGCTTATAAATTTCCACGCTCACAGAAGTGGGTGTCGCTGATTTTAGCCTCTTCCAAGGTCATTTCGGCCAAACGGGCGAAAATGATATTCCAAAAACATTTGTTACTAACAGAATCAACCTTCGCATAATCTTTTGTACTAACAGTAATCTGATACAACCAACCTACGCTTTTAAAAAGCTTTTAAAAAGACACACAGTTCGTACCTACCCTTTCATATTCACTATTTCATTATTGTTTGTTTCAGGCTCCAAAGAAGCCTCACACATAATGCATATTGTCCTAACTCGGAATTTTGCTTTTGGGCGGCCAAAAAAAACGAAAAAAAGAAAACAAAATTATTGATTTATTTACGATTTAAATTGAAAGTGCGCTAATGTTTCTTTTAACGTACCGAGTTAAAAAAGCACCAAAATTTTAAAAGTGTTTGTTTAACGGCAAAAATTATTTTGAAGCATTTTTTCTGTTTTCTTAATTTCGTCAAAAGAGCCTCACACAAAAAAATGATAAAAAATGTATGAAAATTGAAGGAGTAGTACGAACTGCATGTCTTTTTAAGAAGCTTTTTAAAAACGTAGTTAGAATTGTATCAGATTACTTTTAAGTTCAAAATCACCGCGAAGGTTTGTTTTGTTAGTTACAAATGTTTTGGAATATCACCTTCGCTAGTTTGACGGGAAATGACCTTGGAAGAGGCTCAAATCAGCGACACCAACTCCCTAAAGAGGTTCACTATTAGGGCTATGATTATAATCTCAAAATCTTGAAAGTAAATTCTGCGTTTCTTATCGCAATTACAACATTTTCTGATCATTTTCGCTTATAAATTTCTAAGCCCTTTGAGAGGTCACCATCGCTTAATTGTCATTTTAGGGCTATGACTTATAATCTTAAAAATCTTGAAATTAATTCTGCGTTTTTTGATACTATTGAAGCTGATCTGAGAACTTTAAGAACATTTATAAGGTAACCCATTAACCGGTGTAGATTTTAATTGCGACAATTTTCACATTCAGAAAACGTTGAAGGGTACATAGTTGAGTATGATATGCAAATTAGGGAAAAAGCTTCCGCATAAAGATGTTTTATTTCCTGTTTAGTGAAACCGTAACCGGGCTTAAGGGGTACTCAACGGTTTCTGACATTTTAGATTGGGGCTCAGAACAAAACGAAACAAGTTTAAAGAAATGCTGAAAAGCCTAAAAGAAAGGAGGAGAGTTCTAGAACACTGATTTGACTTCAATGTCTTCTTATCTCGGAAACGGCTTGATAGGAAATTGATGACTTTGTGAGAATAGCAATGACTACTAGTTTGACAGTAATCGAAATATTTAGCGAAAATTTCGATCGAATGTTCTAGAAAATGAAAACTGTAATTTCATGATATTTTTAGATTGGTAGCTCAGTTTCTAAAAACAACTCGGTACATTTTTTTTTAAATTTGGTTATTAGGAAAAACATGTCTTCTCAATTTTCTAGTGCAAAACTTTTTTTAAACATCGCTCCTATTTATAGAAAATTGCAGAATAATCAACTGAAGTCAATTTCCATAATTTCTAGTAACAACAAATCTGCTTACGTCAGGTTGAAATTTTTGATCCTTATATTCTAGAATCAAAGAAAAGTAAAAATCCAAACTGAAACAAAATTTTCTCGAAAAACAACTCGGTAAATTTTTTTTAATTTTATATAACACGTGCAAACATGTCTTCTCAATTTCCAGTGGAAAACCTTTTTTTTAAACATCGTTCTTATTAATAGAAAATTGCATTATGGTTCAGCCGGAAGTCAATTTTTGGAGTTTCTAGAAATTTATTTCATCCGATTGTTCCGAAAAGTACTCTCAAATTGAAGCTACTGCAAAACTGAAGTTAAAAGTTGCTACTCACTTTTACTTATTTTTAGAAATTTCATTAATAGGTTTATGTATTTTCTCAAAATATCTGAAATCTGATAAAACTCGAAATTTTTTTTATGATAAGAGCAGAAATGCATTGTGTCCTTCCTGAGCTATTTGGTCAGGTTTTATGTCCCTGACCTGAATTAAAAAACCGTTGAGTACCCCCTTAACTCGATGCTTTCTGATTTATCAATTAAGGAGGAGACCCGTCGGCATGGAAGGCATTTTCTGAGGTGATTGACAGAAAAACCGAGTGTCATACAAACCTGACAATAATATTATTAAATCGTTGAAAGCCGCTAGAGTTGATGAGGAGGGTCGGTTTTTTGTGAAATACACTGAACTTCACGGTTAACCGGTCCGAAAACAATAATATTTGATAATTTTAGTGCCTTAGTTATTCATTCAGAAAAATTCAATTAAAATCAGCTCTCTATCACTAATTGATCAAAAAATATGGTCTTCTTCAGATACCTCAAATTTTTGAATCTAAGAAAACATTTAGAAATTTTTTTTTCGGAAACGTAAAAATATTATTTTCATTTTGAAGATTAAATTGAGAGTGAGCTGATGCAATAAAAATTAGAGTGAACGAATTATTACTTCTTAAGGGGGTGGCATCGATCCGGCAGATAAGTCTAATAAAAGTGTCCATTCTAGCGAACGTTTATATTTTCAATTTCTTAACATAACTATAACATAATTATCTGGGAAAATATAAAAAACCACTTTTCACTGTACATTCATTTCGAACTTAACTCGACTACAGATTCTTNGACAATCAGTAAGACAGCATTAGTGGGATTCGAACACGCGCTATAAAGATACGTTTTTGAGATGGAGTTCCGTTGGGAAAAGGATATGAAAGAAAAAAATGTGGAAATTTATTTTTTTATTATTTATCTTCAATAAAAGTGTTCATTTTTGCAAACATTCAGATTTTTATTTTCTTAACATAACTAAGTATCTGTAAAAATATAAAGAACCACTTTTCATTGTACATCCATTTCCAACTAAACCCGACTTTATAATTTTTTTAAGATGATATTAATAAACTTTAGCCATTTTCAGGTGTACTACGCTAAAAAGTAGCTCAAAAATTTTGCACATTAAAAAATTTCTTTAATATCAAAATTTTTTTCCATGAAAAACGGTCAAAAATGGCAAAAAGTAGAGAAAAACAACTTATTTTGAGTTAAAAATTCACCTTCAATTGCGTTTTGATATCAAAAATGTCCTGACTATCAAAAGAAATGACGCCTATTACACCCGACATTATATTGGCAATTTTTTGCAAGCATAAAATTTCTAAAAATTGAGTGCCGAATGGCACTTACCGGTTGTACAGCCAAGTGTTGAAAATTTCATCAATAGTTTAGAAATGATAATTGCGCGACCAACCCATTAGTTGACATACGGAGATTTAATAGATACCAGAAATTTCAATAAGTGATTTTGCCTGATTTTTTATGAAGAATTCAAAAAACCACTAATAAAAAATTTTGGTCTTGATTTGCGGTAAATTTTCATAATATTTCTAAAAATCTATGAAAAAAAGTTAAAGTGGCTATTTTTTTGGTTTTAACACACAGATTTGAATAAAACAGAAATAATTTTGGACTAAAAATGCGGAAAATTTTTTATAATGCTTCAATTTTTTTCAAATTTTTACGATTTCAAAGATGAAAACTCGAACTCAAATCTTTCCTTAAATAGATAAAAAAGATTTTAATGAGCTGGACAACAATTTTTTCTGGTTGAGCTGACGATAATAAGCACAAAAAAATAAACTAACTAATTACTTTCGTTGCTATATCCCTTTATCACCTTTTGGTTAGAATGCGTAGCCACTACTCCTTTAACGTGTGATTTTAACGTTTGTGGCTACGAATTCTAACCAAAAGGTGATAAAGACGATATTGACTCCAATCTGCGAGGTATATACTACCCCTTGCTAAAAATAATCCAAAAGTGACGGATGGCTCGTCTAATCAGAAACGTGCTTTCAAAAGTTACGGAATTATTTTTACAAAATGTTTCTCCCCCCTGGTTTTTAAGGTACAACAATGATTAATGGCTTAATTATCCGGACAGAACCTCGGCAGTTCGTGTAGAAGCGTTTTAGAAAAATTCTTCGATTTGGCTTCAGAATCAACAAAAACAGTATTTTGACTCTATGTTAGCTGGTGCAAAATACTGTTTTTTGGTGATTCTGAAGCCAGATCAAAGAATTTTTCTAAATCGCTGCTACACCAGGGAGAAAATACATTTTGAAAAAATAATTCCGTCACTTTTGAAAGCACGTTTCTGATTGGACAAGTCACTTCCGATTTTATTTTTGGATGCAAGATTTTTGTTTACAAATATTAGAGAATGGTAATATTTGGTCCAACGGTTTGTACTTTTGCGACAATTTGTCATCGAAAAAGCCTTTTAATGCAACGACCACCCCCTTCAGGAGGTGGGTGTCGCTGATTTCGACCTCTTACGACGTCATTTCTGATCAAACTAGCAAAGGTGATATTCCAAAAACTTTTGCTACTTACAGAACAACTCATCGCGGTCATTTAAAACCATACAGAAATCTGACGCAATCCAACCTACGCCCACACCCAAACATTTAATAAGCCTTCCTAAGAAAGACTAATAAGAGATAGTTCCTTTATCCGTCAATTTGCATTTTTGTTGTGTCAAGCAAAAAAAGCAACTTCTCACGCCAAAAGCCAAAAACGAAAAGAAAAAAATGAATTTGGGAGGCTCAGTCAAAAGCTATCTTCTCCCACAATTTTAAAAATAATACTCTAAATTTATTTTTCTTAATTTTTATTTGGCGTCTTTTGGGGGCAATATCAATATTTCATTTTTATGCTGTATTTGAACAAAATATCTAACACCAAAATATTGGAAGTGATAAAAATGTCTAAAAATTATTTTTCCTCCAATTCAATCATTTTTAGGGTCAGGGCCATTTTTTGTCCTGCTAATTCAAACTCGGGGGCGTCAATAAACAAAAAATAATCATTTAAAAAAAAATCAGAATGTTCAAAAATTTTTTTTCGCTTTTTGTCCGTGAAAATAAAAATTTAAAAAAATGGGGTGAAAAGTTGTTCGTATTGCTGCTTTGTATCCTGACACAAAAATCAGAGAAAAATGATGTAAATTGAAGGACGAGATAGTTTACTAGTCTTTCTTGAAAAGGCTTAGTTAAAGATTCAGTGTGGGCGTAGGTTTTTCTGTATCAGATTACCGTAACTTTCAGAATGATCGCGAATAGTTTTTCTTCGAGTTCAAAAAGTTTTGGCAATATAACCTTGGCCAGTTTGTCGTAAAATCGCGTAGTTAAGGGGGTGGTCAGGGTAAGCTTTTTTGGTCATTTTCACTTTGATCGTCAATTTGAGAAAACTAATAGTCGGGTCCATATTCATATGAGCATAAAAATAGAAATTGATGTGTTTTAAACCTCAGACACATTTCACGGCATAATTGAAATAGTTCGCTAAATAATATGTTTCGTAATTTTTCTTCTGCGAGAGAGCAAAAAATATTCAGAAACGGACGATTTTTCATAAGTCTTTCTCTCCGTCATATTATTATAACAGTCTAACTGAAGTTTAACAACTAAAAGCAAACTACTTTCTGGAAAGTAAAAAATGGGCTGTAATTTTTGTGAAATAGTTTCACTAGAATGCTCTTGAGCGCCAAAATATTGAATTGTACTAGTTTTTGCAAATCTATCTCTCTCCGTGAATTTTCGACGAAATTTTTTTTTTGACACGGATTTATATGTTCCTTGAACACTTAAGAAAGTATCCGGCTCTACACATTTCTGCTATTATGTCCATCTATGTTATGGGCGTAACAGCGGCCTTTTACAAACTTGTAAAATTCTTATTTTTGCTCTCAGAATATTTCAAATCAGGGAACTTTTATGAGTAAATCGACTCTGCGAATTCATTTTTGAAAGTTTTAACCTCGTTTCTACTTAAGTTTTTGAGTGAGAGTGAAATTACGATTTAATTTTAATGTTTATGACCTTTAGATTTTGACAAGAAAATTAATTTTATTTTCATAATTTTCCTTGGATAATTTTGTGTAATAGCACGTGTGAATAAAAACCTTTTAATTGTCTATAAACAAAAAAAGCGATGTTTGCGCATGGTGTGAAAGCCTTATTTACATATTGACAAAGGTTTGAAGTTGACAAATCAATTTGTTCCGAATCAAAAATAAAAAATTTCTCAGAAACTAAAGTTTTTAATAATTTTTCAATGAGAAAACAGTTCTGAGACCGCATATTTACTATAAAAAATATTTTTACCTGTAAATATACACCCATAAATGCATAATCAGCACAAATAAAGTGTAAATTGACGTGACGATAACGGACAAACTAGTGTAGATAGCGATTTTTAGTTTTGACCAATGTTTTTTAAATTACTGAATTTCTAATTACATATTATCAAGTCTTATCATTGTCTTCCACAGTTCTCATAAAGACTCGCCCTGACCACCTCCTGACCACCCCCTTAAACGTCCAAATTAGCGACACCCACTTCCTTAAGGGTTCTGAGTGCTGAATTGCATGCACAAATTATCTTTCTTTGTTTGATGAATTGAACAAATAAATACGATTCCCGGGTAAATCGGTCCTGAGAAATCAATTGCGACGAATAAAAATTTTGTAATTCGACTTTGAACTCTTTTTTAAGAGTTTCAACGAAAATTAGCATATCAATTTTTGCATGCAATTCAGCACCCAGAACCCTTAAGGGGGTTCTATAGGCAGCCTATATCTTTTGTAATGTAAATCCAATTGACTGGATTTTACAATTTTTGATCTCCGCGTATCCTGTTTAATTATATAAAGAGATAAAAATTTAAAAAAATTCAATATTTTGGATGTTTTTCTCTAAAATTTGAAATAAGCTTATTTTGAGTACACTGTATGGTCTGATTTTACAATTTTTGAACTCAACGTGGCTTTTTTAGTCATAAAAACTGAAAAATCGGAAAAAAATGGCAAAAANAAAAAATCTACTGTCTCATAAATAAAATTAGTAAGATTGGCATTTTATTATTTATTTTTTCAAAATTAATCAATCATATGGCTAGCCTGAGAACACTTTTTTTCTGTCTCGTAGGCTTAATTCCTGAATATTTCGTACCGAACGATGTAGAATTTTAGAAATTATTTGCATAGCTTAATTTTGGCGACGGCCCTAACTACGTTACATTCCCGTGCACTTAGCATCACACCTTCAATCCCCCGAAAATATCACAAAAAAAAAGTATTTTTGCCAAAAAAATGGGATTAACAATTTTTTTCTCTATTATTTTTTTCCAAAATAAAAAATCACAAATAGATTACCGAAGGCACGACTAATTTACTCTGGGTACCACTGTAAACAGTTGGTCGGAACCACTAATCAGAATGTTCAATGCGAGTTCTAGGCAATGCGCGAACATAACAAGTGGTGTTATTCATTATTATTCTAGTTCATTCTTGCAGCGCTCCGCGAAAAGATGAGAGAATGAGGACAAAACATAATAATGTTTCGAGCAGTTAGTCGCAAAATACCTAATTAATCTCAGAGTTACCATTATACTAATGCACATTTCTGTGACCATAACCTTGGCCTCAGTTGTCGTAAAATCGCGTAGTTAATGGGGGTGTCAGGAGGGTCAAGCTTTTCTTTGGTCATTTTCGACTCTTGATCGTCAAGTGTGAGGAAACAGATATGAGTCATTTCATATGACAAAAAAATGAAAATTGATGGTGTTTTTTAAACCTCAGACATTTTCACGCAATAATGAATATCAAATTCGTAATTTCTTCTGCAGCAGAAGAGGCAAAAAAATATTCAGAAACCGACGATTTTCAATGGGTGCTATCTCCTGTGCCCCTTTTCGTATTATATGACGTGGTGTGTGAACTTGAATGTTTAAACTTGATTGTAGGCAAAACACTCGTTGGAAGGAAACAAGAAGTGGTTTGTGTAAGTTTTTTGGGTATTTCGTCTTTTAGTAGTGCTCCGTGTTTTGAGCGTTGGTCGTCAAAAAATTGAATTTACCAGTTTTTCAAAATCTTATTTCCTCCCCGGTTTGGGGATTTTTTCGGGGGGGGGATACCAGGGGAATTTTTTTTTTGGGGGGGGAAAAAAAAACCCACGGATTTTATTTATTTTTTTTTTTTTTCTGTGGTTCCCTTGAACAACTTAAGAAAAAAAAAATGGTGCAACACATCTCTTATGTTACATCTGGTTTACGTAACAGGTGCACTTTTACAAACTTGGTAAAAATTATTTTTTGCTCAAAATATTTCAAATCAGATTTATAGTAAATCGACCTCTGCGAATTCATTTTTTGAAAGTTAAACCTGTTTCTACTTTAAGTTTTTGAGTGAGAGTTGAAATTACGATTTAATTTTTAATGTTTTATGACCTTTAGATTTTGACAAGAAAAATATTTTATTTCATAATTTCCTTGGATAATTTTGTGTATAGCACGTGTGAATAAAAACCTTTTAATTGTCATAAACAAAAAAGCGCATGTTTGCGCATGGTGTGAAAGCCTTATTTACATATTGACAAAGGTTTTGAAGTTGACAAATCAATCTTGGTTCCGAATCAAAAGATAAAAAATTCTCAAGAAAACTAAAGTTTTTAATAATTTTTCAATGAGGAAACGTTCTGAGGACCGATTTTACCTAATAAAAAATATTTTTTACCTGTAAATATACACCCATAAATTGCATAATCAGCACAAATAAAGTAGTAAATTGACGTGCGACTAACGGACAACTAGCGTAGTAGATAGCGGGATTTAGTTTTGACCAATGTTTTTTAAATTACTGAATTTCTATTACATTTATCAAGTCCTTATCATTGTCTTCCACATTTCTCATAAAGACTCGCCCTTGACCACCCCCTTAAACGTCCAAATTAGCGACACCCACTTCCTTAAGTTTCTGAGTGCTGAATTGCATGCACAAATTATCTTTTCTTTGTTTGATGAATTGAAACAATAAATACGATTCCCGGTAAAATCGGTCCTGGAGAAGATCAATTGCGACGAATATAAAAATTTTGTAATTCGACTTTGACCTCTTTTTTTTAAGAGTTCAACGAAAATTAGCATATCAATTTTGCATGCACTTCCGGCCACCGCAGAACCCTTAAGGGGTTCTATAGCAGCCTATATCTTTGGAATGTAAATCCAATTGACTGGATTTACAATTTTTGGATCTCGCGTATCCGTTTATTATATAAAGAGATAAAATTTAAAAAATTCAATATTTTGGATGTTTTTCTCGAAAATTGAATAAGCTTATTCTTGAGTACATGAATATGCGTCTGATTTTACGATTCTTGACTCAACGTGGCCTTTTTTAGGGCAAAAACTGAAAGAATCGGGAAAAAAATGCCAAAAAATTTTGAAATATTAAAAAATTATTTCTGAGTGTCGAAAATTGAAAATGTTTTCTGCTTTCGCGCTCGAACGCGTTAAATATTTCGCTCATAGGTTTTAATACCGTTTCCAGGAACATTTCAACTTACGAATCGTTTGGTAAAAACTTGAAAGTGCATACGATGACATTGATGTCCAAAAAAAAAATTTCAAATCGTATACTTCCTGGGAGTAAAAAAATGAAATCGTTTACATCAGACACAACAAATTTTGTTGAAAATTATGACAAAAACTAGTAGTGCAGCGGAAAAATTATGTTTCCATGTAGTATGAAAAAAAATACAAACTTTCCGCTGGCCAAATAAGCAAAAACAGTCTTTGTCGCCAGCTTTGATACGCTTTTTAGTTAGAAAATTAGAAAAAATGCGACAACAATGGTTTTCCGCCTTCGAATTTTCGCAAGATTATGTCAAATTTGAAACATTGCCTAAATGACAGAAAAAAAATACGATTGTTTCAAGAAATTTTTTCGCTTCCTGGTTAACCTCATTTACCCCATGTTGGTTCAACATGCTATCTTAAAAATATAATTTAAAACGTCTTCCAGAGAGTCGAGCTAACTTATCAGGAATGTTTTATTCACTTCCTATGTCTATTGCAAGGAAATAAGATAAGCAATTCAAAAAGTCCATTTTGCCTATAGAACCTTCTTAAGGAAGTGGGTGTCGCTAATTTGGACGTTTAACTACGCGATTTTTTGACAAGCTGCATATCACATAATTATGAAGACAAATGAAATTTGAATAGCGAAATTGAATTCTTCGTCAAAAACTGACCTAGAAAAGTATGTTTAAAAAGTCTTACACTATTACTAACATAAATCAGGCCTCTTATTGTTTGTTATGGTATTGACATGCTGCTTTTATGTTTATAGCGGTGCGCGCTTTATGTCTGATTAAGAGAGATTACCGCAAAATGATAAAAATAAAACTCTAACATTTGATATATTTTTTTGTGCTCAATATTTTCGGACTAAACAAAAAAAAATTCTAAATAATATTAAACAGTTATTTCGAACTTTACGAAAGTCACTTTTTTCATTTTTACGAATGACCCAAACTTAACCTGTTTAAAAAACCTCACATATTGTGGTCAACGATGTTTCTGATTTATTTTAAAAGTTTGAATCAACTTGGAAATAAACTCCGCGAGTTATTTCCTGCTGGATAAAAATTAAGGATTGAGAATATCGTTTTTGTAAAGTGTTTTACGGGCTTATTACGATTTTTAAAATAAATTGACATATCTCAAAATCATAAACAGTGTTCACGGAACAATATTTTTTTTATTTTTACGATCCAACATTCCAAACAAAATTTATCAGGCTTCAAAAAGTAGTCAAAAACTACCCAGCAATTGCTGTGTTAGCACCCAGAACCCTTTTAACCCTTGTGAGTACAGAGCCACAATTGTGTCTCAAGCATAGCTAAAATCATTCAAAAAAGCGCAAAACGGGATCCGTAGAATCTTTTCTTTCAAACAACATTATAAAGAATTTTGATTTGGTTTGTTCAAAAAATAAATTGAATTTTTGTTTCGATGTTTGGTTCCAGTATTTACGTTGGTGTTGATTTATTAGATTTTTCGCCTATGTTTCACTTGCCTAATAGAATATTTCGGGGAACTAAGACATGATAAATATGCAAATGTCGAGACTTTAGCAGGTTTTTAGGAAAGTGTCTTTGTGCCATGGCATAACAGTCGAAATGAAAAATCTACTTGGTATTCTAGGGGCAGATATTTTTTTCGGAGTGAAGATGTAATTTAAATTTGCAACTTCAAGTATCCATTGAAGGATAATTAATTATTATAAAAGTGAATTCCAACGCAGCAATCTAAATAATTGTCCAGAGTTGGTACTTTATTACCATATATACTTGAAAATAATAGAAAAGTGTAATAATCTGGTGTTATAGGGAAAAATAAACATTTTTTATCAAAAATCCTGATTTTTTCATCAAAATTTTTGATTTATTTATTAATTATTTCTGATTTATGAGATATAAATCAAAGCGGACGAAACTATGACGTAGGCCAGATACTTGTGCCACGTTTCCGACATAAATGTAACTTGTGAAGACAACTGTGACCGTGTATCACGTGATATGGTATACCTTGCTTTTCTCACTATATTTTCTAAAACTAAAAATTAAAGTTCTAGAATATAAAATGTCGGATGCAAAAATATTACCTTCCAACTTCCTTATGCGGAAAAATTAAAATTCCAACTGTCTTAAGCTTTTTGTAAACAACATTCAAAGTATAGCCACAATTGTGTCTCTGGTGCCTTGGCGGAACTTTTTCATATATGCTCACAAGCGTTAAGAACATGGGTTCTCGAAATGTCATAAAAATATTAGTATAAAGTTTGAAAACTCATATTTTCGTCAAAAATGATAGTATTATATGATATATTAAAGTTCGTTTCATCTACGAACGTGTAAAGATCTCAAATTTCATGTCCAAACAATTGAGTCAAAGTTATTTTCCCGGATCAATAACGACTGGGAAGTAACTAAAAAGTTTGAAATAACTTTCGCTAACCTCTTATTTTTTGTAAAAACAAATTTAATTTTAACGTCGAGTATTATTTTGTTGATCCGGATTAGTATCAATGATACTGTATCATTCTCAAAATGATTATTCGATTTAAAATCTGGAGAAAATTTGAAACTAAATTCATCGAATTTTTTTAAGGTAGTATGCGACGCTGTTCTTGAAAAAAATTGCTTCGGGATAGCTACAAAATATATCACCGATGTAATTATCAAATACTTTTTTGTGTTTTTCGATTTTCATAAGACGATTTCGTGAGACGATTTCTGATCAGTCTTTTTTTGCTTTCGTTTGAAGCTCCTAAGGAGCCGCTCCTTCCCGAAAAACCACTTCTTTTAAGAAAATACATTTCTGGTTAACTAAAAGGAAATTTTCTAGAAAACAAATCTAAAATCTTCCCGTTAAATTACTTAGATTTACCCAGAAGAAGTAGGGATTTAAAAAAAAATCCTTTAATAGACATTCTTGAATTCCATAAAACACTTTGCCAAAGCATTTCCATGTTATAAGTATCAATTATAAAATCTGAGGAAGCGGATAGTATTTTTTAGGCACAAAAAAACACACGCGTCGACACTAAGTACCACATATATTTCTCTCGTACTTTATAAGCAAGAATACAATATTATTTGAGCCCATTGTAGTTCACTCGAATAAGCGATTTAGAAGCCGTTGGGAATCGAAATAAAAATAGGCGTTTTAGAACCAGCTACCTAATTTCATAACCTTACTTTCAAAAATAATCTTTATTTTAGCTTTTGGAGGAAATCTGCAAATTGAACAACCTGGCCTTGCCGGTATACCAGTTGCATACTTGCCAGGTTGGGGCCAAAGTCCTATACTTATCCCACATAACAGTAAGTAATAAATTAAATTTAAGACCAAATCATAGAAAATGTCATCTTTATAAATAAAATATCATAAAAACCATTAAAGCTGGATTAGTCGATCGAAAGTGATGCTAAAATTTTAGATGTCGAAGAGCCATGTTTTTTCCACGTGACCACGTCTGCAGAGAGAATTTCAAAATACCAGATTTTTTGAATGTTTTATATCGAATTTTTGTTTTGCACTTTTATCGTCTTATTAAACAGCTGGATGTATTAATTTGTGTCTATTTTGATTTTCAAAGCTCATTTTTTACGTCAAAAATTCGGGGGTTTAGAAACCGATGGTCATGTTTTGGCTGGGCTCGAAAATCGCCGCGCTGTGCAAACAAATTGTGGTAGCGAGCAAAACAGTTTGACAAACCGTTTACATGTGGTAGAAACAGTTTGACATCATATCTGACCCATTATGATTACAGGTGAAAGTGATTAATGATCGGAAGTGAATACACATAGAGGTGCTAAGGAGCTCATAATTAATTGTATATAATTGACATATAATGACTAGATTTTAATCATAATTTATAAAAATGTCTGACCGTACTCCGGACATAATAAGTAAAATGAATAAAATTATAAATTAAACTGATACAGTAGATCTGCCATATCTGCGGCACATCCGATACGATGAAAGTATTGTTACTGCAGGAGATCAGGGGCTTTAGACAACTTTTTTTATGGCATCGATTATGCCTACAAAATCGGAAACATAAAAAATAATTTGGCTGCATCAAAGTCAATCGAGAATTCTTCAAATATAATTCGACCAGTTGTCNCCCAAAAAACCACTGCTTTCGGAACACAATGTCTAATTTCAGCTTCTTATAAAAAATATCCGAAAATCGTAAATTGGCTGTGTTACCAAATACCTAATAGAATCTGAGGAAGTGTAGCGCGATAGTTTCGTGCGGGGCAGTCAATCTACATATTTAAGCCAGTTGTACGCAATTGCGCATGATTTGGTAACTGGTTAGAATTCCCGACTTGTCTATGACTAACCACAGGATATTCCAAAATGTTTTTTCAAAATAATTGTAAAAATTTCTCCTTGCTATCCTTATGGAGATAAAAAATCATCCGATTTTCCAATAACCAGAAACCCATGTACCGCAGTTCAAAACAACCTTCGACTCAACTTGTCAATCGGTAAACCCCTGTATTTCTAAATAATATTTTATTATATCACATGCCACGAAGTCAGGAATTCGACTCATTGAAGCCATTGTGTGCGATTAAAATTACCTCAGAAGGTTATTCGTGTTGAAACTAAGTTTCTTGCAGCTTCTGAAATTATTTGACCTTGAATAAATTGACTCGAGCAAAATAATTTTTGATCAAAATTTTTATTGCGCTTTAAATAAAAAATACAGTTATTATGTCCATGAAACAGGCCTTATAATTTCGAGAAAATATATTTCAAAGTCAAAATATTTCATTGTAGGAAATGGTTTGCGCGAATATGTTCTAAACTAACAAACAGGTAAAGTGTTATTCTGTAATATTACGTTAACACCTCATTCTGAATAACAATTTATTTTTATATCTTTTTAAAATAAAAAATGGCAAAAATTAGTTCATGTAGATATTTGTGTGTTTACTGCGCTTCTCATCTCACTGTTTTCTTATGTAGAGAAAATAACACCAACCTACTTTGACGATTAACCTTTTAGTTGTTAGGCTTGAAATGATTTCTTAAACAAGGGAGATTGTAGTAAAAGAAGTAACATTTAAAATATTGAAAAAAGTGATGTCCAGAAAGAAAACTTTATCATGTACATGTCAATGTAGTAAAAAAGATTTTTGTGTTATAAATACAAATAAAGCGAGAATATTATATACAGTCGGTCGCGCCTTCTAATACTGAGAATTCCGCGAAAATGGACACTTATTCAAAATTAGTATTTTCAATTGAATTAGCAAAATATGATGAAAAACCTAAAAAATTAAATAAAGGATTTTGACTCAGTACATTGAGCAACACTGATTGGTAACCTCAAAATCTTTCATTAAATCGTATCTTCAGGAAAACTTTGTGTTTTTTGTCAATTTCAAATGCTTTGCTCTTTTTTTGAATTTTTTTATAAGTGCCCTTCATGTATTTTGACATAAACTTCGACACATAATAATCTAAAATTTTGAGCGCGAAATTACTCATGTTAACCTGCGAAAATATTTCTAAAACTTCATTCTGATTGAAAATATTGAATAAATTCGAAGCTTATCAATTTTAGTCATTTATGAATTGAAAAAAGCCATATAATATGTCTCGAAACACCAAAACAACTATTAATATGAACATCATATTTTATGTCAGAATTGATCTTTATTTGCTGATTTTATTTCTAGCATATGTTTGCTGCTGTATTACTGGCCAAGAAAATGTGCTGCTCAAAACATAATGCGGGATTTGCTGGAGATTTTCGAGAAAGCTCGAACGACTAAATAGGATTGTCACTCTGAGTTTGTTCCAATTTTGAATAATGTAACTTTTCAAATAAAGTAACTTATACATGAGAAATAAAGATTGTTTGAATTTGATTATTCGAAAAAAAATAAATTTTGAAAAAAAAACAAGAATACGCAAGATTCCCAAATTGGAAACAAAGTCGTGTCAAAATAAATTCGAAAAAACTTTTACCAAAAACAGTTTTTGAAGTTGAAATACTCTCGATGAAACCAATAGAAATTGACCCAAAACCAAAAATACTCATTTTTTTCGAACCTGATATTTTTTGTGGAAAATTTTCGGGAATTCAAAAACCTTTCTTCATAAAATGATAATCGAAAAATGAGAGGTAATCCATCACTAATTTAAGTTCACGTTCGAATAAATCTAACGCTAGTCACGGAACATGCGCATTTCACACTGACATCCCTCACTCAAAATGATTTAATCAAATTCTTGACCGTCGACGACCTAGCTCTGAGAGTGTTGTTGCATCCTCAGACGAATAGGAAGCATTTGGATACCCCACCGAGTTATAATCACATTTTGGACAAGAAGAATGATCTAGAACAAACCTCACTTCCTGGTATGATATCAATGAAATTTATGAAGAAGAAAATATATTTATTGAAAACATGCGTATTTATCAAGATAAACATTTCGAGTTATTTTTCTCTTATCTTTTTATTTCTGAAAAAATGAGAAGACACAAAGTTTGAAAGACAGGATTGCGAAATACATTCCCTAATACAAAAAAATAACCAGCAACAATATTTCAGAATTGGGATTTCTTTACTGGAAGTGCTATTTCAGCCAAAATTTTATTCAATTCTATTCAACTGTAAATTAGCTGACACATTATTTTAATAAAGCATAGTACTCTCGACTCGCACAAAAATAAAGTTTTAAAATTTCGATTTAATAGTTTCAAGTCACCAATGCATGTTGGAACAGATGAGTAATCGGCGGAAGCTAAATTCGCTGTTTGTTTTTGAATACCACCTTCTAGATTTACGAAACAGTTAACTATTACAGCCCGTTTGCGGGGGTTATAGAAACCGCATGGTCATTTTTGGCTGGAACTCGAAAATTCCGCCGCGCTGTGCAAAAAAATTGTGTAGCGAGCAAAACAGTTTGACAACCGTTTACATGTGTTAGAAACAGTTTGACATCATATCTGACCCATTATGATTACAGGTTGAAAGTTATGCTATATGATGCGAATGTGAATACACATAAGGTGAGGACCTTCATAATTAATTGTATATTGACATATAATGACGTTAGATTTTAATCATTAATTTATAAAAATGTCTGACCGTACTCCGGACATCAATAAGTAAAACTAATAAATTCATAAATATTAATAAATTAAACTGATACAGTAGATCTGCCATATCTGCGGCACATCCGATACGATGAAAGTATTGTTACTGCATGAGATCAGGGGCTTTAGACAACTTTTTTTATGGCATCGATTATGCCAACAAAATCGGAAACATAAAAAATAATTTGGCTGCATCAAAGTCAATCGAGAATTCTTCAAATATAATTTGACCAGTTGTCACAACTGAACAAGAACTATCTGACAACACACTTAACTTCTCATAGTCCGAGGATTCTGAGTAAAACATATTACCTTTCAAAAATATTAATTGTAAATAAACAAAGTCTAAATAATGTAACGTGCTACCACACATGCAAGGCTAAATTAAAAATTGTTTGCCTCTAATTTCTGAAGTTCTTAAATTACTGCACAAAAAGTAAGAATTCTTGTATTCTGTACTTTATTGTTGTACTTGAAATTTTTGTAGAACTTTATAAATATATATCTTTGATCATGAGAAATAAATCGAAACGTTAGATAATTATGTCCTTAAATAATTATCTAGAAAATGATCAAAAATTTTTGTAGAATAGAATTTTTTACCTGAATATTGATAATTTATGAAGTTTTCTAAAAAAACTTAGCGCAATTAGCCCAGGTAGCATGAATATCAAGACTTCTGAATTTTGTGTTCCAGTGGCTTCCTCAGATTCGCTCAAACCGTGCCAGAAGTGTGCAATATTGTTTGAGATAAATATCAAATATGCGCAACAGAAACCAACTTGAGAAACGACAATTGATAAATCTACCATATTTTCCCCTTTCGTACCATATGCTAGTTTCACCAAGTGACTATAACTTATTTCTTCTTTAGGAGATACCCGCGCCTAAACAAGGAATATAAGGATGCATTNTGGAACGTATATAATTTAGTTTGTGTTTCATCGTGATTTTTTGAAAATTAGCTTCTGTATCGATGAGAGTTTGATTGAATCAGTGATCATTTTTTTAGAAGGCCGAAGTAGACTAGTCGGAACAAGAATGTTGATGACTTGAAATATTGTAGCTTTTGATGTTTCCATTTTTGATTATGGCTTTTGAGAGGACCAAAAATAATTTTAAGGGGGTGTCGTCGCATTTTAAGGCTTGATTCAGTGACTAGGAGTTGTGCGGCAAAAGTACAATGACGTCGACCCAAGATGTACCTCTCTGTAGAGTATATTAAACATCTATAGTCGTCCATCGTGTTAAGAGGAAAAGTAGCAGTAATGCCGCAGGGTATTCGGTACATTTTTTCAGGAGCAATTTGATTCCTTTTTCCAAACGGGAACTTGCATTCTCAAGAAACGTTTACGTGAGTCTCTATAGCGCCGGTTCGGTACCACTGATGAGGTATAGTTTGATGTGTCTTTTGATTGTTAAGTGTTACACACCGGTCAGAATTAGGCGGGTTTGGGGGTTGGGTCCCAGATTTAGTTTTTCCAAAAAGGGGGGGCTATGCCTTGCCTATAATCCATACTCAAGTGACCAGGGGGACAATCAGTAAGACGCATAGTGTATCGACACGCCGGCGTTGATAAGAGAATCACTTTTGAGATGAGAGTGCGGTTGGTGTAGAGGGTATATTGAAAGAAAGAAGAATGTGAAATTTATTTTTTTATTTTTCATCTTCATAAAGTGTTCATTTTGTGCAAACATCAGATTTTTTTTTAACATTAACTAAGTATCTGTTAAAAGATATAAAGAAGTCCACGTGTTCGTTGTGTACACCTGATTCCAGTGACTAAACCCGCTTTGGATAAGTTTTTTTAAGGATGATTATAAGTAAACTTTAGCCATTTTCAGTCTACTGCGCCTAAATAAGTGAGCTCTATAAATATGTTCGCACCATTAAAATCATCGTAATATTCAAAGTTGTTTTCCAATGAAAAGGATGGGTCAAAAAGGCAAAAAGTGAGAAGAAAAAGAGACTTATCTGTTGAGTTTAAATAATTACCTTCGAATGTGGTGCTTTTGATTCGAAAATGTCGGTGACGATCGGAAAGAAATGGTCGCTATTACACCCGACATCTATATTGGAATTTTTTGCAGCATTAAAATTTCTAATAAATTGGAGTTTGCCAATGGCACTTACCGGTTGTTGTACACCAATGTTGAAATGTTCGATCAATAGTTTTAGAAATATAATTGGCGCGACCAGACCATAGTTTGATCATACGGTAGTGATTGAATTAGATACCCAAACTCGATAAGTAGTTTGCCTGATGTTTTATAGAAATTGTCAAAGAAACCACTAATAATGAATTTGGTGGGTCTTGATTTGGCGGTAAATTTCATGCAATATTTTCTAACATCTATAAAAAAAAGTTTAAATGGTGCGTGGATTTTCGTTGTTTGTAATGCACACCCGATGTTGAATGAAAAAGAAATAGATTTTAACTAGAGGAAGGCCGAAAGAATTTTGGTGTATAGATGTGCAATTTTTTCTAAATTTTTCGATTCAAGATAGAAAACTCGAACTCAAATCTTTCCTTAAATAGATAATGAGAAATGTGTTAATGAGTGAACACATTTTTCTGTTGAGCTGTACGAAATAAGCACAAATAAAAAATAAACTAACTATACTTTCTGAGCTGTATATTGACTCCATCTGCGGTTTATGGGTACCCCCTTAAAAATAAATGCAAAGTGAGGTAGAGAGTCGTCTATCAGAAACTAGCTTTCAAAATTACGGAATTAGTTTTGTACAAAATTGTTTGCTCTCCCCCTGTTTTGAAGTACGAACAATGCTTAATGGCTTAATATCGGGAAGAACCTCGCAGTTCGTGTAAAGCGTTGTTTAGAAATTTCGAGGTGCCTCTCAAATGCACAAGAAACAGATTTTGACTCTATGTTACTGTGCAAATATTTTTTGTGATTCTGAGCCAGAATCAAAGAATTTTCTAATATGCCTGCGTACACCAGGAAAAATACATTTGAAAAGAGTAATTCCCAGCTTTTGAAAGCACGTTTCTATGTTGGAAAGTCACTGTCATTTGTATTTGTAGATGCAAATTTTTGTGTTACTGGGATATATTAGAGAATGTATATTGTTGTTCCAACGGGTTGCTGTACTTTTGCGACAATTTTCATGCGGAAAAAGTCCTTTTAACTGCATACGACCCCCTTCAGAGGTGGTCTGTCCGCTGATTCACCTTTCTTCGACGTCATTTTCTGATCAAACTAGCAAAGGTATATTCCAAAAACTTTTGCTACTTACAGAACAACTCATCGCTGTTCATTAAACCTACGAAATCTACGCACATCCAACCTACGCCCACACCCAACATTTAATAGCATCCTTAAGAAAACTAATAGGAGAAGTAGTTGGCGCTTTAGTCCGTCGAATTTTGTCGATTTTTTGTTGTGTCAAGCAAGGAGAAAAGCAACTTCTCACGCCAAGACCAAAACGAAAAGACAAAGAAAAGAATGAGGCTTCGGAGTGCAAAGTATCATCTTTCCACAAATTTTAAAAATAATAGCTCAAATTTATTTTTCTTAATTTTTATTTGGCGTCTTTTGGGCGGCGAAATTATCAAGATTTCGATTTTTATCTGTATTTGAAGATAAAATATCTAACACTCAAAATATTGGAAGTGATAAAAATGTCTTAAAGGAATATTTTTTCCTCGCAATTCAATCATTGTGTAGGGGTCGAGGCCAATTTTTTGTGTCCTGGCTAATTCGAAAACCGGGGGCCGTTAATAAACAAAAATAATCATTTAAAAAAAATTTCAAATGTTCAAAAACTTTTTTTCCGCTTTTTGTCCGTGAAATTAAAAATTAAAAGAAAGGTTGGGTGAAAAGGTTGTTTGTATTGCTGCTTTGTAGTCCTGACACAAATATCAGAGGAAAAAAATATGTATGAGATTGAAGACTATACGGTTTACTAGTCCTTCGAAAAGGCTTGCAGTTAAAGCTTCAGTGTCTGTGGGGCGTAGAGTTTTTTGGGTATTATCAGATTACCGTAATTTCAAATGGATTCGCGTAATAGTTTTTCTTCGATGTTCAAAAAGTGTTTGCAATGATAACCGCTTTGGCCGAGTTTGTCGTAATGAATGCGCCGTGTTAAGGGAGTGGTCAGGTGTAAGCTTCTTTTGGTCATTTTCACTTTGATCGTCAATTTGAGAAAACTAATAGTCGGGTCCATATTCATATGAGCATAAAAATAGAAATTGATGTGTTTTAAACCTCAGACACATTTCACGGCATAATTGAAATAGTTCGCTAAATAATATGTTTCGTAATTTTTCTTCTGCCGAGAGAGCAAAAAAATATTCAGAGAACGGACGATTTTTTCATAAGGTTCGTATCTCTCCGTCATATTATTATACAGTCTCAAGCTGAAGTTTAGACAACCTGAAGCAAACTACTTTCTGGAAAGTAAGAAATGGTGCTGTAATTTTTGTGAAATAGTTTCCACTAGAATGCTCTTGAGCGTCCAAATATTGATTGTACTATTTTTTGCGATCTATTTCTCCTCCGTTGAATTTTCGACAGAATTTTTTTTTTTTGAATCGGATTTATATGTTGCTTTAACACTAAGAAAAAGATGGTGCACACGATTTTTTATGTCCATCTATGTTATGGGCGTAACAGCGGCCTTTTACAAACTTGTAAAATTCTTATTTTTGCTCTCAGAATATTTCAAATCAGGGAACTTTTATGAGTAAATCGACTCTGCGAATTCATTTTTGAAAGTTTTAACCTCCGTTGTCTAAAACGTCAAATTTTTGGTATGTTGAAGTGAATTTACGAGTGTTTAATTTATATTTGTTATACTTTAGATTTTGACATAGAAAATTGACTTATTTTATGGCATGCATTTTTCCTTGATAATATTTTGTTAATAGCACGTGGTGAAGTAAATAACCTTTAATTGTCCTATAAACATTGAAACTAAGCATGTTTGCGTCGTATGGTGTGAAGGCGCTTATTTACATTATTACAAGGTTGTGAGTTAGACAAATGCAATTTGTTTCCCGACCAGGAAAAAAACAATTCTCAGAACTAAATTTTTTAATAATTTTTCAATGGAGAAAACAGTTCTGACCGCGCATACTTACTATCAAAAAAGATTTTTACCTGTTAAATTATACACCCAAAGATGCATAATCAGCACAAATAATATGTAAAGTTGAGCGTGACGACTAACGGTACAGACGTATGTTTAGATGAGCGGATTTTTAGTTTTGACCAATGATTTATTTAAATTATCTAATTTCTATATTACATTATTATGCAGAGTTGCTTTATTCATTTGTCTTTCCAGTTCTCATAAAGAGTGCCTTGACACCCCCTTAAACGTCCAAGCGATTAGCGCACCACTTCCTGAGGGTTCTGAGTGTGAATTGCTGCACAAATTACTTTCGTTTTTTGATGAAGTTGAACAAGATATAAAATACGATCCGGGTCGATCCGGTCCTGAGGAACATCAATTCGTACGAATAAAATTTGTTGTAATTCGACTTTCGATCTTTTAAGGTTCACGAAAATCATATCATTGTTTGATGCAATACAGACCCAGAACCCTTGAAGGGGCAGTGTTCTAAACGGGATCGTGGATCCCCGAGGGCCGGTGATGGAGTATCCGCGATTCCCGACTCGGGGAGTCGCCCGGGGATCGGATTGGACGCATACTCATCCCGTTTAGAACAGCTGTGTAGGGGTTCTATAGCAGACCTTAATTCTTTTGTAATGTAAATCCAATTGCTGTATTTTACAATTTTCATCCTCCGCGTATCCTGTTTTAATTATATACATAGGAGATAGAAAATTTAAAAAATTCCATGTTTGGATTTGTTCTCTAAAATTGAAATAAGTTATGTTTGGTATCACTGTATGGTTGGGTTTTTCTACCGATTTGTTAACTCAACGTGGCTTTCTTTAAAGTATAAAGAAAACTGAAAAATCGCAATAAAGTAAATGCCAAAGAAAATTTTGAAGAAAACTATTAAAAAATTATTCTGGAAGTGTCGATAAATGAAAATATGTTTTCTGCGCTTGTCGCCTTGTCGAACGGCTTAAAATATTTCGCACATGTTATAATACCGTTTCAAGATCATAACTTGACGAACTCGTTTTGTTAAACTTGAAAATGTGCATACCGATGGACATTGATGCACAGATAAAAAATTTTCAAATCGTACTCCTGGAGTTATAAAAATGAAATCGTTACATCAGACACAACAATTTGTTGAAAATTATTAAGCAAAATAATGACTTATATCACGGAAAAATAGTTTTCATGTAGCATGAAAATAACATAGCAGACTTTCCGTTGCCAAAATGAGCTAAAATACAGTCCTTTTCGCCCGCTTTGGATACCTTTTTAGTTAAAATTGAGGAAAAATGCGACAACAATTTTTTTCCGCGCTTCGAATTTTCGCAGGATCAATGTCAAAGTTTGGAAACTGGCGCTAATAGGATCGAATAAGAATGACGAGTTTTTCACGAAATTTTTAGTGGCTCCTGGTTTAACCTCATTTACACTGTTGGTGTCAACATGCGTATCTTTAAATATATTATTTAGAAAAGTGTCGTTTCAGAGATTACGGAGCTAACCTTATCAGGAATCGTTTTATCACTTGTCCTACGTGTCTAGTGCCAAGAGAAATTAAGCAATTCCAGAAAAATGTCCATGTTTGCCAAGACCGTTGTCTTAGGAAGTGGGGGGGTCGCTATTTGGATCGCGTTTTGAAGTATCGATTGTTTGACAAGCTGCATCATCACATAATTCTTGAGACAATGAAATTTGATAGCGAAGTTGATTCTTCGTCAAAAGATGTACCTAGAAAAAAGTATGGTTTAAAAAGTCTACCACTCATTACTTAACATTAAGACTCAGGCCCTCTTATTGGTTTGTTGATGGTATTTGACTGCTACTCGTTTTAGGTGTTTATTAGCGTCGCGGCCGTTTATGTGTCTGATTAAGGCAGATTACCGCAAAATGATTAAATAATTAAACGTTCAACATTTGATATATTTTTTGTGCTCTAATATTTTCGGGACTCAAAGCAAAAAACAAATCTCTAAATAATATTAAACAGTTATTTTCGGACTTACGAAAGTCACTTTTTCATTTTAGCGAATGACCCAGACTTAACCGTTTGAAAAAGACCTACATTTTGTGGTCAACGATGTTTCTGAGTTTATTGTAAAAGGTGAATCAACTATGGAGATAAACTGCACGCGAGTTTACTTTCCTGCGTGGTATAATAAATTTAGGATTGAGAATGTATTCGTTGTTGTTAAAATGTTTTACGGGCTTTACGCATTTTTAAAATAAAATGACATATCTCAAAAATCAACTAAACCAGTTTCACGGGAACAATAGTTTTTTTTATTTTTACGATCCACATTCCAAAGCAAAATTTATCAGGCTTCAAAATAGCAAAGAACTACCCCAAGCAATCTGCCTGTCTGTTAGCACCCAGAAACTCCTTTCTGAATCCTTGTGAGTGACACGGAGCCACAATTGTGTTCCAAGACAGAGCTAGAAAATCATCAAAAAAGCGCATAAACGGGGAGATCGCTAGAATCTTTTCTTTTCAACAGTACATTGTATAAAGAATTTTGATGTCTTGGGTTGTTCAAACGAATAATTGAAGTCTTTTGTCGAATGTTTGGTGTCCAGATGTTACGTGGTGTTGATTATTAGATTTTTTTCGCCTATGTTCACTTCCTATATAGAATATTTCGGGAACTAGACATGATAAAATGACAAATGTCGAGATTAGCCAGGTTTTTAGTAAATGTCTTTGTTGTTCGCATGCAGTAACAGTGCGAAAGATAAGAATTACTTGGTATTCTAGGCATATATTTTTTTTCGGGAATGAAGATGTAATTTAATTGCAACTTCGAAGTATCCATTCGATGGGAAGAATTATTTTAAAAATGAATCCAACAGCAATCTAAAGAATGTCCAGAGTGTGTACTTTTATTACCCATATATACTTGAAAATAATAGCAACAAGTGTATAATGTCTGGTCGTTACTAGGGAAAAATAAACTAAGTTTTTATCAAGAATCCTTTGATTTGCTTCATCAAAAGTTTCTGAGTTATTTATCAAGTTATGTTCTGATTATGATGAGTAATTAATCAAAGCGGACGAAACTATGACGTAGGCCATGATACTGTCTGCCACGTTTCCGACATAATGTAACTTGTGAAGACAATGTGACCCGTGGTATCACGTGATCTATGGTACTTTACCTTGCCTTTTGCTCACATCTTTTCTAATCTAAAAATTAAAGTCTTCTTAGAATATAACAATGTTCGGATGCAAAAGATATTTACCTTCCAACGTCCTTATGCGGAAAATTAGAAATGTCTCAATGCTCTTAAGCTTTCTGTAAAACATTTTCAAAGTATCCAGCACATTATTTTTTTTGTCTTGCTTTGGGGCCCTCCTTGGTCGGGAACTTTTCAATTAGCTCACAACGTTCGAAGAACATGGGTTCTCGAAAATGGATCATAAAAATTATTTAGTATAAACGTTTTGAAAAACTCATATTTTTCGTCAAAAATGATTATTATTTATGATGATATATTAAAGTTCGTTCATACACGAACGTGTAAAGATTCTCAAGTTTCATGTCCAAACAATTGAGTCCAAGTTATTTTCCGGATTCAATAACGACTGGGAAGTAACTAAAAGTTGAATAACTTTCGCTAACCTCTTTATTTTTTGTAAAAACAAATTTAATTTTAACGTCGAGTATTATTTGTTGATCCGGATTCAGTATTCAATGATACGTGTATCATCTCAAAATGATTATTCGAAATTGAGAAGTCTAGAAAATTTGAAACAAATCATCGATATTTTTTAAGTGAGTATGCACGCTGTTTCTTGAGAAAAAATTTGCTTCGGGATAGTACAAATATATCACGCATGTAATTATCAAATACTTTTTTTGTGTTTTTTCTTTCATTAGACGATTTCGTGAGCACATTTCTGATCAGTCTTTTTTTGCTGTTTCGTTTTAAGCTCCCTTAAGGAGCCGCTCCGCTCCCGAAAAACCACTTCTTTAAGAAAATCATTTCTGTGGAACTAAAAGAATTTTCTAGAAAACAAATCTAAAGATCTGTTCCCTAAATTACTTAGATTTACCAGAAGAGTAGGGATTTTAAAAAAATTCTTTAATGACATTCTTGAATTCCATAAAACACTGGCCAAAGCATTTCCATGTTATTAAGTATCAAGTATAAAATGCTAGAAGCGGATATATTTTTTAGGCACAAAAAAAACACACGCGTCACACTAATTACCAATATATTTCTCTCGTACGTTTATAAGCAAGAACTACAATATTATTTCATTGTGTTCACTCGACTAAGCGATTTTAAAAGCTTGGGAATCGAAATAAATAGGCGTTTTAGAACCAGCTGCCTATATTCATAACCTTACTTTCAAAATATAATCTTTATTTTACTTTTGTGGAAATCTGCAAATTGAACACCTGCCTTGCCGGGGGTGGGGGGGGTGGTATACCAGGTTGCATATTTGCCAGGTTGGGGCGCACAGTCGGCCGTATACTGGCTATCCCACTAACCAGATGAGTAATGAAATTAAGTCTCGACGACAAATCATCAGCGAAAATGGCATTCTTTATAGATAAAGAAACATTAGTACCATTAAAGCTGATTAGTCGATCGATACAGTCGATGCTTAAAATTTCTAATGCGCAAGAGCCATGTGTTTTCCACGCTGACACCGCTCGTCGAGAAGAAGTATATAAAAGGACACCACCCAGATTTTCTTGAACTCCTTTATATCGAATTTTTGGTTTCGCACTTTTATCGTCTTATTAAACCAGCTGGATGTATTAATTTGTAGTCTATTTGTTGATTTTCAAAGCTCAGTTCTCGTCAAATTCGGGGGTTAAGATAACGCATGGTTCATGTTTTGAGCTGGTCTCATAATTCGCCCGCTGTGCAAAAATTGTGGTAGCGAAGAAGAACAGTTTGAACAACCGTTGTACATGTGTAGGATAACAGATTTGACATATATCTAGACCCATGTATGACTTACAGTGAAAGTTATTATATTGAATGCGGAAGTGTATACTACACACTAGATGGGTGCTAAGGAGCGTCATAATTAATGTGTATATAAGTTGACATATACATGACGTTAATTTTAATCATCTAATTTATGTAAAAATGTCTGGACGCGCTCTCCGGACTCTAATATAGTAAACATGACAATAAAATTATTAAATTAAACTGGATACGCTTAGATTCATTGCCATATCTCGCGGCAACTCCGAGTACGATGAAGTATTTTTATGCAGGGAATCAGCGGCTTGGTAGAGCAAACTTTGCTTATGCGCATCTCTACTGCCTACAAAATCCGAAACGAGTAAAAAAAATTTGGGCTGCATCAAAGTCAATCGAGAAGGTTCTTCAAACTTTATTAATTTCTACCAGTTTTTCGACAACGCTGATACAAGAACTATCTGACAAACACACTTGTAACTCTGCTCATTGTCCGAGATGTCTGCAGCGTAAAAATATTTAGCCTTTCATAAAATATTAATTCGTAAATAAACAGAACCGTCGTAAATTTAGTGTAACGTGCTACCACACTTTTTTCTACCCTTCTTCCTCGCGCTACCATACTCTTATTTGACACGAGCGCGCGCGATTTCGAGCCCAGCCAAAAAATGACCATCGGTTTCTAAGTTCCCCCAAAAATTAACCAATTTATTTAAGGTGCCGGGATTGAATCTCCCTGGATGGCCAATGCCTTATCATACCCACAACAACTCCAGCAACTCCAACACCAACCAGCCGGTAAGGCTAATCTGGTCTCTTGAATTTCAATAATTGTAGAGCTAAGTTAGCTCTACGCTTTTTGAAGCGTACGTTGTGAAATGGATCGACAGAATTTGTTTCTAGTTTACTGGGGAAACTAAAAGTTAACGACGTTCAACTAAATGTTATCATACGCAGCTATAAATTTCGAAGCTTTTGATATAAAAAAAAATATTTTCTGAAAGTTATTTTTTATACAGCCAAGCTAATCCCATAGTGGATATGAATTTACGTAACACCCTGATTCGGCTGTAAATAATTAAAATAAACAATGTGTGCGGTTCGAAAGGAATAAAACTGTTGACTTTATTTACATTTTATCTTTGCATGTCAATATAAATAGACTTGTATGCACCAGCCACATTACTATTAGGATACTATGATTTATATTCTTTAAACTAATGAATATCTTTAGCTCATGTTTTTAAACCATAATTATATCTGAGAAAGGAATCTCCAGGCCCTTCGTTTTGCGTTTGCGTTTATAGGGGGTGGTAAAACCCGATTTATGAAATTTTGAAATGTATTTAATTGGCTGAATAGATGTTGAATATCGATACCTTTAGCCTCCAAGGTCTCTTGTGAGATATTATCAAGTCCAAATATCTCAACCTACGCATATTATGACCGATTTTCAAAGGGTCGCAAAGATCATTAAGCAGAGATGCATTTTTTCAAGCGATATTTGATTGGTATGATTCTCATCTAGTTCTTCGCCGCCAGACAATGTCATCAAATCTGTAGGGTCATTTCTTTAATTATGCTGCAAATTCAAGAAAATTGCATAAAACAAAAAAAAATGATTTATGGACCCTCGGGAAAAAGAGATCGATTTCTACAACGTACATACAATCAGAATTAAACATACATTTTGTTAAAGTCGAAGCCGAGGGGAACAACTCTGTAGGCTTTTTTTCGTGATTTTTGCCTGAATTTTATCCCAGAGTAACTAACATTTTTTTTAAATTTCACTTTTTTCTTAAAAATGAATATAATTTTTTTTAAAATGGCATTAATTTTTATATTTGGAGCTCAAGTAGAGTTGACTACCTCCTTAATCTCTATTTTTAACGCCTTTTATTTAACTAATAAACAAGCTCTACCATGGCCGTTGTAAAAAATGTGATTCTTATAAAGCTCTTTTATTCTACCAGTAAAATAATTCCATATTTTTAGATCCTACGCAACAGTATTATGGGATGCCGATGGTCTACCACCCCTGAAGAGTCGCAAAACCTCGCAGCTGAAAGTTTTCTTGCTCAATTAGGAATTCAAAGTAAGTCAAGATCATAAGGACTGAATTATTAACTTTTTATTAAAATAACTAAAAAGATTTAGAAACTCACTATATTTTTTGACAATAATTTATGATGTTTTTCAGATCTTTCTCTCATTTTTGGTCCAAACTGAAAAATCTAAATTATTAGAACTAAATCTTCGACATTGTTTTAACCCTGAGGTATATTAAGGTACTTGCTAGGGCTTTTCAGCCACTTTTTCAGCCAACATTTGTATTTAATTCGGCTTTTGGAAACGACTCATCCGATTGAGTTAGATAGCTCAAACTGAGCACAAATAATTAGAAAAAAAAAATTAAAAAAATGGTCAGAATCAGACCATTGTTTACAATTTTTTAACAAAAACTGGTTTTTAAATAATTTCAGTTATCTCAGAAAAAATCAAAAAATGGTCCAATTCGGACCAATTTTATTTTATTATACACTAGATATTTGTGCTCAGTTTGAACTTTCTAAGAACTTAATCGGATGAGTCGTTTTTAAAAGCCGAATTATATAAAAATTTTGGCTAAAAAAAGTGGCATTAAACCCCTAGCAAGTGCCGTAATAGATATTACAAAATTAAATCACGAACCGATAAAATTTAACCGCATTTTAAAAGTGAGTCCTGGACGGACCCTAAATGTATATATGCGCTCTGTATTTTTGAGGTTAAAAACCAAACCTTACTGTATTTTTCGAAAAATCTTCAGTTCCGGTACATTAAGAACCAAAGAAAAATATAACCAGAAAACTGGTCATATAACTTTAATTTGCAAATTAAGCTTAAATAAACATCAGACATCTTTAAATAACGCTTACGCTTAAACCGGAAATACACTAATGCGGAAGTAATTGAGCTGAACGGTTTAAAAATAAGGACAGTTACAATTTCGCAAGACAATTTCTTTGCTAGTGTTATTTTATGCAATTACGGCAGTTTGTGGTCAAAATAACTAAAATAGTAATAAACTAATAAGAACTCGTGTCCAAAATCTAATTATTATCACCTTATTAGATAAACTCTAGATTGTGTACCGTATACTTTCTTTACTTACAAGTTTATCATTAGCTTGAGAATGAATTATCGATACGTTGCAGATATAAAAATATGATATCACAGGGGGGCACAATATTGCCGAAAGTTTTTTTCCAAAAATAATGTTTTTCGTTCAATAATGGAAAACTTTCAATTTTATAAGGAGTTTTACAATAGGTTCAAATGAACTAAATAATCAAAATGTGTAGAATCAGGTACCCCACCAAACGCAATCAAATGAAAACTTAGAAAAGTAGATTTGAGAAATTAAATTTCGAAACGAACATTTTTTTTTAATGGAAACACTTTTTAACCTCCTCACACCCAGAAACAAGAACTTCGCCTCACACCCAAAAGCCTATCTGAAGGCACTTCTTTGAGCGCTTATCACGGAAAAACTTGAAAAGATATCAATTTACTTATTTGTCACTGATTGAGATCAAGGATAGAATTAAGTAAATAACACATAATATTTTTAAATTTCGAAGTCTGTGAAGTCGATAACTGCGAGAGAAAAAAGAGGTTCACTCACCTTGTATTTCTTGAAAAACCATACATTTTTACAATAAAATATAAGTAACAAATTTACAAGTGAAACTCTAGATATTCATAACTGGTCTCAGATTTGAAATATGATATCTCAATCGCTCACAAAACAATTATTCATATCGCCGCGCGTCAAAATATATGCAGCAAAATGTGAAAAATATTGCTAAACAGCTGAAAACTCAAAATCAGTACCACCTTATGTTCTACACTTCGGAAAATAATTTTTTGAAAAATAATTTTTTTTCAGTATTTTGAGTTTCGTAAAAATCACTTGTGTAAAAATTATTCTTCGTATAGAGACTGCAGAAAAAATAAACTGATATCAAAAGAATCCTCAAATACTTTCCTAAAAACTGGCTTCCTCATAATTTTGATATTATGTATCGTTTTCACACAATTAATTTTTTAAGAAATTTTGGCGAAAATCCTAAAAAAAGTAGAAAAATATAACTTTCGAACGGCTAATCGTATAAAATTTTCAACAATATTTTTGGAAATTAAATTGCAAACTATATGACATATTTAAATTGTAGGTCTGTGACGATGTTATTTCTGCGCCGTTTCGGCTCCCGAATTTTTTTTTGCCTACAGATAGTCAAAGGGTGTGAGGTGGTTAACAAAGAAACAATTAGCTGGTGTTTAAATCACCCAATGAAACTTTTTTTGTGAACAATTTTGCAAACTAAAATATTGTTTAAAGTTATGATTAAACTTGTACTTTGTTCTACTTTAGCTAACGGTAATAGCCCACTGTACCCTAAAAATGAAAAAAATACACGTCAAAATGTCGTTTTGTTTTTGAACTCTCATTTTAGACTTGTGCTGCACTAAGCTGAATTTTCTGATAATGCTCATCATCAAATTTGAAAAATTCGACGTAGAAAGACCTAGGTCTGACTGTAGGTCTGAAAATTAAGCTTAGTGCAGCACAAGTCTGAAATGAGAGTTAAAGAAACAAAACGACATTTTGACGTGTGAAAATCTTGTTTCCAACCTTTAAAAATTCTCCGTCGAATTCTGGCCTAGTCAACTGTTTCGAAGATTAAGTTATATTTTATAAAACATGATTATTAAAACAAGATTTACGCCCAATAATATTAAGCAATTTTTTTTGCTAAAAATGTATGAATTTTTGATGATATTATATCATTGAAATATTTAAGATATATTTAGGGAGAAGTTTCATCTTGAACTTTTTTCTTAATTCATGTTATTTCCTAAAATATTTATTTAGTATCTGGAAGTCAAAATGTAACTTCAAGCAGCACATCTTCCCTAAGTGATGGTTCAATGGCCAGTTCTCCTGCTGTATCTTACGTTTTAACCCCTTCAGTTCATATGCCAGAAAATTAACCACATTTTTTAATTTTTGAAACCTTACATTGTCAATTCTATAAAAGGTAAAGCCGCTTTGATCGATGAATCGGTCTTTTAATTGGAAGATCATTTTTTCTTCAATACAAATTTTCGCCAAAAAAACGGCGTCTGCACACTTATGAATATAAATGTGCCCAACAGTCTTTCGGCTGCAATGCTGGTTGCGTCATATTGTATTTGCTAACGCGCGCTCAATTGTATTTTCTGTCATAAAAAGCATATTTAAAAAAGTGGTTTTGACGAAAAAATACCAAATTTTTGCTGAAATTATTTTCAAAAAATATGATCTTCCTTAAAATTAATTAATTTTTTTCATAATCGACTACTTGAAAGGTCGATCCCATAGTATAAAAATGCAAAATAACAAGTATATTACAAATTGTAAATTAAATTTGATTTTGGAATATTTTTTATTATTTTTGCATCTTTATTTGTTTAAATCACATCATCATATATTTACATTTATCATTTGATTTTTCATTTACTTTAGAGTTAACTTTTTCATCACACATACCCGGCAAAAATGTCAAGAAATAGAACGAAAATTTGGGTTTTATTTTATAAGGGATAAAATCAAAAAATATTCCCTTCATGATTTTGCATTGTTCATTTATTGTAGTCGAATAATTATATATGTTACGTTTTGTACCAAAAATTAATTTTTTTAACCTTCAAGTTTTTGGTACATATCACTTAATTACAATGAGATTGTACTCGACTGATTGGTGTCGTATTTCTCTAATCACGTGATTTTTTGATATTTTTATAATTATTTCAAAAAAAAATATATCGAAGAAGGTTCGAAAGACTATAGAAGCTTTTACTTAGTCTAGGAATCTCTCCGATGCAGCGAAATATCCTTATTCAAACTAACGCTACTTCAAATTTCGTAACCACGCTGTACCTACGTCATGACGCGTCACTCACCTAGTCAGGTGAGAGTGATATCTAAGATTATACTTACGTGTGCCGTAGAACTTTGACGTCAAAGACTTAAAGAATCGCGTGATTTCATTGGTCAATACACATTGACTCTTGTGTATTGACTAATCAAATCACGCGATTCTTTAGGTCTCTGACTTCAAACTTCTATGGGACACGTAAGTATAATCTTAGATATATAGATATTGAGGGTGGATGCGAGAGTAACTTTTGGTTGAGTTATGATATTCAATAATTTATCCTATCATGCACCATATTATAACGTTTATTTCGTACCATTTAATAATTTCTTTAATTTTTGCAGGTTAACTTTTTAAAATTCAAGCCAAATGTTTTTTACAATTTATTTGTATTTATTTTCTAGTTGACCAGTTTTTCAATTAATTTTGAAAAAACAAAATTAAAACCGATTGACAGGTGATTTGATTTGATGATCAAGATTTAGATATTCATGATTCGTTCATATAACCTCAGACCTACCACGTGAATTATCACGATACTAACACTTATCACGTGGTCTCATCATGATTTGGTCGATTTACCGTGAAGTGCTTTCAACAGGACGCGTTCAATCGATATAAAAAGTAGTGTTCTCCAAAAAGTAATAAATACGAATTAATTTTTAGGACGAACTTATAGGACGCGTTTGAAGATCACTATTGTTTATATAAATAAAACGCGTTCTTTAAAGAGCACTTCACTGTATCAACAACACGTAATTTGCTAGTAATTTGATTAGAAAAGCAAATTTTGATTTAAACGAGCACCTTTCACGTTCTTTGACTCAAAAACTTCATGCAATTTTCACTAGTCGTAAAGCTGTTTTTCTTTGCTAATTGAAGTTTGAAAACTGTCCCGAAAGTGGTTGAAATTGAACACATGATCAAATTTTTTGGGATTTTGAGAACGTGAGAGTAAAAAGTTGATCTTTGAGCTCACTATTAGTACTAAATTAGATTTATTTTAATATATTTATACGCTAGAAATTCTAGCGATTTTGTTTTTATTTAAAATTTCAAAAAAGGGTCCCCCTTGCAAATAGGTGTTAGCAGTATTTCGTATACCCTAGTTCAAATCTAGCACCATCTCAAATCGTGACCTCAAAACAAAGCACTTCTTGTCAGAACTTTTAGATAACCTCTCAGCGGGATTAATACGGTATGAAACCCCCTCAGATAAAAATACCGCGAGAGCTCAGAAAATGGTTGGTGGGATTCTCATGTCAGAAATTTTATTTTCCCAAAACCATAAAATTCTCAAAACAACTTTTAAACCGGCCACTGAGATTTTGAATGAAAATTACTCCCTAAACCGATTTTTAACAATCTGAATTTTCAACAATTTTTTTTCGAGAAAATTCCATTTTTATTCATTACTGAAATATGTTTCAGTTAATAGCATTTTTCTTGCAAATTTTCTTTATTGACTTGCATAGTCAATTTCCTGTCATGTATTTATTTTTGACATCTATGAGTTATATATTTTTCTTGCAAGCCAAGCATTTTTGTCAGAAAGCTTTTTATTCTTCCTAACTGTATTTATGTATTTTATTTATGATCACGATCCTGGACTGTCCCTTACTTGCAATAAATGCCATTAAAATCCGAAAATAATTGTTCATAAATTTGCGGTTTTAAGACTTTTCAAAGGCAAAAAACGAAAAAAAGTTGATTAAGGGGGTAGCTATCATGAAAAAGACGATTTTGCGGTTTTTGAGGCACAATATCTGAAATACTACACATTGTAGAACTCAAAAGTAATAAAAGATCACCGATTCTTAACTAATCAGGAACGAGCTTAAAATAAGAGTGATATTTTGTCTTAAATAGCCTACTCCTCCGTAAGTTTTGCAGATAGGAAGATTATTTTTAAGTTTTATTTAAAAAGAAATGCATATTCAGACTTGTTACTATCGTTTTTCAAAATTCCTTATAAATTTGACCCAGAATAGCCAAAACACGTTTTTTGGGCTTATTTTAAAGATCTCACGTAAAAGCTTACTCTTGCCTGGATTTTTTGGTTAAAATTTTTAACCATTACACACGAATCGTACAATATTGTACAGATCTTAAACATATGTAATTCAAAAGCTTATGAGTTCGCGGAGAGCTATTACGATCGAAACATAAATTTTTGTGTGTTTTTTTTCGAAAATGGTACTTTGAATTTCTGAAAATCTATTAATTTTGTTTAAAATGCTAAAAATCGAGACGATATATTTTAAAAACGTTAAAACGGACTTTTTTTGAAAGACTATGGGGATTAAAATAACACGAATGCATTTCAAATTGTCTATATTTTTAGGAAAAAACCATTAAAATAAAATTCTTCAATTTTTTCTTTGAGCTTCAAGTCACTACGGGTTCTCCGTTAAGGGGGTAGCAGCGATGTGGCAGACTGGCGTTAATTTAATTTACGAAAAAAATTAGTTGGTTTATTTTTTTGTGCTTATTATCGTTAGCTGAACCACAATAAATGTGTATCAGCTGATTCAGCTCATTAAAATCATTTTTTATCTATTTAAGGAACGATTTGAGTTCAAACTTTTATTTTATAATTCGTAAAATTTCCGAACAAATTCGAAGCATTATGAAAATTTTAAGCATTTTTCGTCCAAAATTTTTTCTGATTAATTTTATGAAATCTGTGAATAAAAACGAAAAAAATAGCCACTTTAACTTTTTTCATGCATGTTTACATATTTTCTAACTGCTGTTTGAAAAATCATGAAATGTTTTTTTGTCATTTTGTTGTCGACTCTTTAGAAATATTATGAAAATTTTCCGCAAATCAAGTCCAAAAATTTTAATTAGTAGTTTTTTGAAATCTCTGTAAAAAATCAGGCCGAATCACTTGTGAAATTTTCTGGTATCTATTTGGTTTCCGTATTTCAACCGATGCAAGGGTCAAGTGAATATCGTTTCTGAACTTCTGATGAAATTTACAACACTTGCTTAAGGAACCGGTTTGTGCCATTTGGCACGCAATTTATAAAAATTTTATTATTTTTAAAAAATCTGTATAAAATTGCGGGTGTAATAGGCTACTTAACTTTTAAAAGTCAGGAC
>SCLH01000369.1:268764-285562 GCA_004367855.1 Oikopleura vanhoeffeni | reverse complement strand
GAGTTTTATGTTTTTGATTTAAATTTGTTAAAAATGCGCCCCAAATCGGCCGAAGGCCGATTAAAAGGAGTTTTATATTTAAATTTGAAAAAAAATGAGCCCCAAATTGGCCGAAGGCCGATTAAAGGGAGCTTCATGTTTTTAATTAAAATTTGCTAAAAATGCGCCCTAGGCCGATTAAAGTTTTATATTTTAATTTAAATTTGTGAAAAATTGAACCCCAAATCGGCCGAAGGCCGATTACAGGGAGTTTTATATTTTAATTCAAATTTATGAAAAAATTAGCCCGAAATCGGCCGGAGGCCGATTAAAGGGAGATATATGTTTTAATTTAAATTTGTGAAAAATGAACCCCAAATCCGCAAAGGCAGATTCAAAGCGAGGTTATGGTTTAAGAGAGTGGTTGTCGCTGATTAAGCTGTTTTTTGGAGCTTTTATACATGGTTTCTTGATGACCTGGTAGAGGTGGTATTGAAAAACTTTCTGAACGTGCAGAACAAGCCTCGAAGATGATATTCATACTAATTGTAGTCTGATACAGTTCAACCTACGCCCACGCACTCACTGTTTGATTAAAATTTCGAAAAAAACGCTCTGGATTATTCTTTGTATTGATGGTCTGGAGCCTGACACAAAAAAAATAAATGAAAATGATGAAAACTGACGTAGAAATAGGTTTTTTAGTGTTTTTTGTGAGTGTGTGTCTAAAATTGATTGCGAAGAGTAGTTCTTCACGTTAAAAAAGTTTTTGGGATTCCCCCTCAGCTAGTTTAGCCAGAAACCGCATCTTAAAACAGGCGAATCAGCGACAAGCACTCCCTTAAGTTTAAATATGTTGAAAAATGAGCCTCAAATCGGCTGATGGCAGATTAAACGCGAGTTTTATGTTTTTAATTTAAATTTAAGAAATGTAATAATTTTCTTAATATCAAAATTTTTTTCATTGAAAAATGGCTAAAAGTAGAGAAAAACAACTTTTTTTGTGATAAAAATTGACCTCCAATTACGATTTGATATTAAAGAATCACCAATTTAAATTTGAAACATAATACTCCCTTCAATCGGCCTTTTGCCGATTTAGGGCTCATTTTTTCACAAATTTGAATTAAAACATNTTTTTTTTAGTTTTTTCAGGTCATATTTGTGATCATTGGGGTCGATGTCCTAATAAACGCTGTTTCTGATGAAATTTGACATTTCTTAGTATTCAAAATTTTGACCCTAGGGGAAATCAACTTACAGGTCTTGTGAGACTCTGGAGACGAATTTGAATACAATTGCAAAAAATTTGTGCTGAAGAAACTTACGGAGATCTTGCTTAAAAAAATTTAAGTTGTTGTATGTCACATGAGCTCGGAAACGGAGCAAAAAGATTGGGGTTTTTTTGTATTAAATTTACATTCTCTAAAATTCATAATTCGGTGATTTCGCTCTCTAGCATCATCTGCGTATATTTTATTAGTAAATCAAAAGTTATTTCTTAATAGCTAAAGTTTCATCATTTTGCCATAGTTTTTTTATCAAATTAAGCATTTTTTCGATCATGATAACAAATTCTGGATTTACTGTTTTGCTGTCTAGCACAACCTGTGAATATTTTTCTTATTTTAAGGTCAATTTTGTGATAAATGGAGTTGATTTCTTTCTAGACGAAGTTTATAGCAAAATTAGACATTTTTTAGTATCAGAAATTTTAACCCTAGGGAACATCAACTTACATGCCCTGTGAGTCTTTGGAGACGAATTTTGGAACAAATTCAAAAAATGTGCTGTGAGAACTTGCGGAGATCACGTTGAATCAATAATTGAAGTTTTTGTATTTCACATGAGTCCGAAAACGTAACAAAAAGATTCGGGTTTTTTTTGTTTCGAAATTAAAATTTGATCCGAAATTGACGTTTTGAAAAANCAAGAAAGTTTAGAAAAATGCGGATATTTGAAACGGGCAACATAACTTTTTCCAAAAATTTCTTCAGCACTAAAAACTAAAAGTGCCCGAAAATAAATAAAATCTGAGTGGTACGGCGTTTGCATCGTTCCTACTTGGTTAAAGAGCCGGTAAACGCATTAAATTTCAAGTAACTACGTGCAAAACTGAGTTTATTTTAGAAAGGACTTCTTAAAGCCAAGTATCGGCAATATAGGTCATCAATCTAATCGACGAAAACTTTCAATCTTATCTGTATACATTGAATAATTTTGTTATCTAGTCAAATGGCGCAATTATAATTTCAAGTCTCACGGCAAAAACTGGAGCATAGTTCAACTTATTGAAAATTCCCGCAAGTGCATTCTTCCCTCACATTTTTGCTAAGTTGCTTTTTAATGATATTTTCATTTCAAATTTGAAAGTGTACATTATTTGAATTCAATTTTTTTTAACATTTTGAATAGGTTAAAGTATAGTAACTCCCAACCAAATTTGTATTGTAGTAATTTGTCCAGAAGTGATAACATATTTTGAGAGAAATAATCTGTGACCGTATAATAGAAAGCTATAACTAGTGGCCAAGGATTTTTTGAATCAAAATTAATCCTGTAAAATGGATTATTTCGAAATTGATTAGCTTAAATTCTGGCTAAAATCCTCTTTCTAAAATACGCTTAAAAATTTATTGTCTAAAACTACTTTATCAACTTATAAAATTTTATTAAATCCAAAATGGTGCAACCTTTTTTTCTGCACTTATTTAGATGACAATTTTTTTTCAGAAAAAAAGTTTCACCAAATTTGCGGAATACAACTATTTCCATTCAAATTTAAACTTACGATTGTGGTAAACATATATGCGCTCGTCCTCTCGGTCGAAGTATTCTCACATTTGAGACTTCAGCGCATGGCAACGAAAAAAAATTTCAATTTTTCAAAAGTTCAATAAATTTTTTGGCTCTTTTTGAGGGAGGTCTAGTTCGACGGAAGTTGATACTTGACTAATGTTTCGTAACTTCTCAAACTTTAGATAACAACTCGGTTTTTATTCGATGGTGGTGGTGCATACACTACTATCACGGGAAACGCCAAGTGGACTCATTGCGGCATTGGAGAGGTTATTTTTTTAGGGAATGCTACAGTCCCTTAAACGTTGCTTTGTTCTGATAACTCGAATGAACAGAAGTATCATATTTAGTTTAAACATGTTAAATAAAATATTTGGATATTTGATGCAGCATCATTGAATTGTAACAAAATGTGCAATGCCTAAAATCAAGCGGGTTTTGTCAAGCGTGAGTTTTGTGATGCTTTTTTAAACCGTTTTCGCGCTGTTTAGGGTCGAGGCCTGGTAACAAAGAAAGAAAACTCTGGCAAATTACCGTTTATCCACTGAAAAGTTCATCTTTACTGCCTAAAATGGAAAGAAACATGTCTTTTAAATTTGCCTATGTTGAAGTTATTCTTGAAAATTGTTTTCGGAAAAAATTCAAAACCTCAGGCAATCTTGTCAAAAAAATGACTTTTCATTTTATATCCAGAAGCTGACATAATTTTTTGATAATTTTTTCTGTACTAAAAGTTATATTATTTTTAAAGGCTTAACCATGGCTGTTATCGCGTTTTCAGCATTGGCATATTTGAAATACCAACTGTCTTTTAGCTTTTGGGTGCACGTTTCTGCCGAGGAGATTCAACGCTTAACCCAATCAGGAGCCGACTTAGTTAGTTAAATTTTAAGGGCGTTTCAATCTCCCCGGGGGAACACCCAAAAGCTAAAACACATCGTATAATTTAAAAAAAAACTTAGCAAAATTTTCTTTTTGCAGTTTCTACCTCTATCGTGAGGTCGCCTGTTCAATTAGCATTTTTTTCGCATCTATTCAAAGTCCACTTGGGTATTCTAAAATATACTTCTGTAATGTGGCACAATAACAGCTCGCAAACTTTTTAAACTGTCTCAAACGAAAAATTTCATTTTATTGAATTTGACCAAAAACTGTGTTTTTTCTATGTAAACCAATGTTCTAAATTGTTTCTAAAAAAAATCTTCGTCATCAACTTTTTTCTCATCAACTCAATTTTGCTACGATTACTCTGGATATAACTGCACGGACCCGTAAAAAGTCTGTCGACACAATTCTCCATGTACTCTTTTGACATAATCCAAATTATGTTCGAAATTTTTTAAACAGTTTAAGTCCCTACGTTTATTAATCGATAAAATTGATGACCGATATATGATTACTACGTTTATCTATTTTTGTATTTATCATGACATTCTTGCTCGTTTTAACAAATTCAAGTACCAGGCTGAATGTTACCTTAGAAATAACAATCACTTATTGCTAAGATTTAATCAGTTGTTAAAATCATAGAACTTACCCAGATCTAAATTTAATAGTAAAATAACCTTAACGGTCAGTTAACTTACGGTCTTTACTGACCACATGACTGCGGACACCTTGGTGGCCTACAAACTTATAAAACCCTATTCCGCTTTACTGTTATTTTCTTATCAAATCAAGCTGAGTTTTTATAAATCTTTTTAGGTCAAAGTAGTCTCTTTCCTTGCAGATAGTTTGATAACAAAGAAGGGTTCATTTCACGAGCTTATTTCGGTTGTCATTTTGCTTGATTGAAGTCAAAAATTAAAAAATCGAAGAAGATAATGATAAATATTGATCTTGCAGAGAGAATTTTGATATAAAAACATTTAGGCTGACCGTCGGTCTCGCTTCCCCTAAGGAGATAAAACTATACATTTCTCTGCGAAAAAAGTATTCGTCTAAAAAATTTTAAAAACTTTCAATTTCTTCAAATCCAGAATTTTTTTGAAAATTCTGATGAGCACGGGGCTTCTGCATTGGTTTCTCAAAAAAACTGCTCAGGAAATAGTGTTTTGATATGTATTATCTTTGTAGCGCTTATTCAAGCTGCGATCATTTTTATATAGAACATACCTCCTCACGACCCCTAAAAAAAAGTTCATGCGGGGTCCTTTTGACTACCTTTGTCCTTATAATATACAGTGTTTTTTATCAATATCTTTTTTTTAAGAGGACATAGACCACTCTAAAAATTTCACATAAGACGGAATATATAATTAAGCGCCTTTGCTAAAAATTGAAAATTTTGCAATATCAAATTGAAAAATTTCGAAGGGCCATTCGAAGTTGCTATTAGGCCAAAATGGAGAATTTCGACTAAAAAGTAGCTTGAAGTTCATAATGTATTGGGATTGACTTAATTCGATAATGACTCGAATTCATTTGAAATTGTTTTGTGTATTGCAACAAAATAAATAAGAGATCTGATGACACTTTTCTTCAAAAATTATTGAAGGGGGCGGTAAAGAGCAAAATAATGAAATAACCGATTAGATAAATTATACGGATAGATATTGATCAACTGTGCTTATACGACAAATTAGACTGAAAAATATCAAATTTCAAATAACGGGACAATTTTCTACATATTTCATGAATTTTTTGATCAAATTACGTTTTTTTTTTTTTCTTTTATCGTAATTAATTTTTTAGAATTTATAATGACTAACAACTTTTGATTTCAAACCCAGATATTTTTAGTAGTAAATTAGGCCCATGGAATATACAAACGATGTATTTAAATTATCTCAAAACGTCGCCAGGTGGTGCTAAAGAGTCCAAAAATTTGAGTCTACGGGTGGATTGAAACGATAAGAAGCTTCTGTTCGAAACATTTTTGTCGAATTGAATTTTTTTTGACCATATTCTTAAGCTAACGTGGACAAACCCCGCAGATTGCAGCTAAATTAAATCAAAACATTTTTAATTTTGGATCAAATTTCAATTTCGGGAAGAAAAAACCCGAATCTTTTGTCACGTTCTCGGACTCATGTAACATACAAAAACTTCAATTATTGATTACAAACGTAATTGTGATCTCCGTAAGTTTTTTCAGCAGCAAGATTGTTGGAATTTTAGTTGAAATTCGATCCCTCCAGAGTCCTCACAGACCTGTTAGTTGATTTCTCTAGGGTCAAAATTTCTTGATACTAAGATGCCAAATTTATCAAAAACAACGTTTATTAGAACATCGACCCCAATGGATCACGAAAATAAACTCAAATTCAAAAATGTTCACAGGTGGTGGGTAGAGTAAGCAAAGAACATTTAATCTTGATTTTAAAATCATGCTCTTAAATGCTGAATTGAACTAAACTACGAAAAACTTTTATCACAAAATCTTTTTGTTTTTCTAAATTATCCGAAGATGTTGCTAGAAAGCAAAATCACCGATGATTAAATTTTAAGGGAAGGAGAAAAACCGAAAATACGTTCGGCAATTAGAGGCAAGACTTTATAAAAAATTATTTATTAAATATTGATTAAAAGATTGAACGATTTCACATTGTTCAAATACATAGGGAACAAAATAGGGAAATAACACGTCTACGTTTTTCTACAAATTCGTATCTTTTTGCCTTACACGCCTACGCATTTTTGAGAGGACCATTCCCTCAACTTGAACAGGGTAGTACAGAAATTTGTATCGAAAATGATACTCGGTACCGCTAGAGAGCAAAGTGGTTTGAAAGCAAGTAATTTAAGAACAGAATCGTTAAAAATAACATTGGTGGTTCGACGTCGTGAAACTTTTAATGCTGCAAAACTTCAGACTAAACATTTGTAAAGAAATGAGCTCCAATATCGGCCGAAGGCCGATAAATGAGAGTTTTATGTTTTAAATTTAAATTTGTGAAAAAATGAGCCCAAATCGGCCGAAGGCCGATAAATGGAAGTTTTATGTTTTTAATTAAAATGTGTTTAAAATGCGCCCCAAAATCGGCCGAAGGCCGGATTACAGAAAGTTTTATATTTTAATTCAAATTTGTGAAGAAATAAGCCCCAAATCGGCCGGAAGCCGATTAAAGGAGATTTATGTTTTTATTAAATTTGTAAAATTGCGCCCCAAATCGACCGAAGGCCTTTAAAGGGAAGTTCTATTGTTTTTAATTGTCAATTTGTCAAAAAATGAGCTCCAAATCGCCGAAGGCCGATTAAAGGGAGTTTTATGTTTTTGATTTAACATTTGTTAAAAATGCGCCCAACGGCGAAGGCCGATTAAAAGAAGTTTTATATTTAAATTTGAAAAAAAATGAAGCCCCAAATTGGCCGAAGGCCGATTAAAGGGAGCTTCATGTTTTTAATTAAAATTTGCTAAAAATGCGCGCCTAGGCCGATTAAAGTTTTATATTTCAATTTAAATTTGTGAAAAATTGAACCCCAAATCGGCCGAAGGCCGATTACAGGGAGTTTTTATTTAATTCAAATTTGTGAAAAAATTAGCCCCATCGGCCGGAGGCCGATTAAAGGGAGATATATGTTTAAATTAAATTTGTGAAAAATGAACCCCAAATCGGCAAAGGCAGATTCAATAGCGAGGGTTATGGTTTACAGAGAGTGCGTTGTCGCTGGATTAAGGCTGTTTTTTGGAGATTTATAACATGGTTTCTGTGATGACCTGGTAGAGGTGGTATGAAGAAACTTCTGAACGTGCAGACAAGCCTCGAGGATGATATTCATGACTAATTGTAGTCTTGATACAGTTCAACCTACGCCCACCACATCACTGTTGATTAAAATTTCGAAAAAAAAACGCTCTGGATTATTCTGTATTGAGGTCTGGAGCCTGACACAAAAAAATAAATGAAAATGATGAAAACTGACGTAGAAATAGTTTTTTAGTGTTTTTGTGAAGTGTGTGTCTAAAATTGATTGCGAAGAGTAGTTTCACGTTATAAAAAGGTTTTGGGATTCCACCTCAGTAGTTTAGGCCAGAAAACCGCAGTCTTAAACAGGCGAATCAGCGACAAGCACTCCTTATTGTTTTAAAATATGTTTGAAAAAATGAGCCTCAAATCGGGCTGATGGCAGATAAACGCGAGTTTTATGTTTTTATTTTAAATTTAAGAAAATGTAATAATTTTCTTATATCACAATTTTTTTCAATGAAAATGACTAAAAGTAGAGAAAAACAACTTTTTTTGTGATAAAAATATGACCATCCAATTCACGATTGATATTAAAGAATCACCAATTTAAATTTGAAACATAAAATACTTCCCTCAATCGGCCTTTTGCCGATTTAGGGCTCATTTTTTCACAAATTTGAATTAAAACATGAAACTCCCTGAAATCGGACTCGGCGATTTGAGGCTAATTTTTTCACAAATTTAATTAAAACTAATACTCCTTCAATCGGCCTTTTGCCGATTTAGGGCTCATTTTTTCAACAAATTGAATTAAAACATAAAACTCCCTGAAATCGGACTTCGGGCCGATTTGAGGCTAACTTTTTCACAAATTGAATTAAAACATAAAACTCCTAAATCGGCCTTTGCCGATTTGGGGCTGATTTTTCACATAATTTAATTAAAACATTAAACTCCTTCAATCGGCCCCGCAATTTGGGGCTGATTTTTCAACAATTTAATTAAAACATTAAACTCCCAAAATCGGCCACCGGCCGATTTGGGCTAATTTTTTCACAAAATTGAATTAAAAACATAAAACTTCATTAAATCTGCCTCCGGCATTTCCTCGAGCCGATTTGGGGCTCATTTTTAACAAATTTTAATTAAAAACATAAAACTTCCTTCAATCGGCCTTTCGGCCGATTTTGGGCGCATTTTTAACAATTAAAACATAAAACTCCCTGAAATACGGCCTTTGGCCGATTTGGGGCTCATTTTTAACAAATTTTAATTAAAAACATAAAATTCCTTTTATTGGCCTTCGGCCGATTTTGGGCGCATTTTTAACATTTAAAACATAAAACTCCCTGAAATCGGCCTTAGGCCGATTTGGGCTCATTTTTTCACAAATTTGAATTAAAAACATAAAACTCCATTAAATCGGCCTACGGCCGATTTGAACGCGTTTTGAACAAATTTAATTAAAAACATAAAACTTCTTCAATCGGCCTTCGGCCGATTTGGGGCTCATTTTTCAAACAAATTTAAATTAAACATAAAACTACATTATCGGCCTTGGCCGATTTGTGGCACATTTTTAACAAATTTAAATTGAAAGCATAAAAACTCCCTTTAATCGGCCTCCGGCCGATTCTGAGTTTTTTTTACAAATTTTAATCAAAAATATAAAACTTCTTTTTATCGGCCACTGGCCGATTTGGGGCTCATTTTTCACAATTTAAACTAAAAACATTAAGCTCCTTTTTACGGCCTCGGCCGATTTGGGAGCTCATTTTCTTACAAATGTTTAATCTAAAATTTTTGCAGCATGAATGTTTCACGACGTCGAACACCCCAAATGTAATTTTAACGATTCAGTTTCCTAAATCTACTGTGCTTTCAAACCAATTTTGCTCTCTAGCGGCTCCGAGTATCATTTTCGATCAAATTTTCTGTATTTGAACGATGTGAAATTGTTCAATCTTTTTAATCAATATTTAATAAATTTTAATTTGATGAATTCTTGCCGCTAAATTGAACGAACGTTTTTTGGTTTTTCACCTTCTCTTAAATTTTACATTCGGTGATTGTGCTCTCTAGCAACATCTGCGGATAATTTATAAAAAAAAAACTTTTTGTGATATTGTTTTTTCGTAGTTTAGATCAAATTCAGCATTTTAGAGCATGATTACTAATTCAAAATAAAATTTTTTGCTCTCTTCACTACATGTGAACTTTTTTTTTTTTTTTCAGGTCATATTTGTGATATTGGGGTCGATGTCCTAATAAACGCTGTTTTCTGATGAAATTTGACATTTCTTAGTATTCAAATTTTGACCCTAGGGGAATCAACTTACAGGTCTTGTGAGACTCTGGAGAGAATTTGAATACAATTGCAAAAAATTTGTGCTGAAGAAACTTACGGAGATCTTGCTAAAAAAAAATTAAAGTTGTTGTATGTCACATGAGCTCGGAAACGGAGCAAAAAGATTGGGGTTTTTTTGTATTAAATTTACATTCTCTAAAATTCATAATTCGGTGATTTCGCTCTCTAGCATCATCTGCGTATATTTTATTAGTAAATCAAAAAGTTATTTCTTAATAGCTAAAGTTTCATCATTTTGCCATAGTTTTTTTATCAAATTAAGCATTTTTTCGATCATGATAACAAATTCTGAATTACTGTTTTGCTGTCTAGCACAACCTGTGAATATTTTTCTTATTTTAAGTCAATTTTGTGATAAATGGAGTTGATTTCTTTCTAGACGAAGTTTATAGAAAAAATTAGACATTTTTTAGTATCAGAAATTTTAACCTAGGGAACATCAACTTACATGCCCTGTGAGTCTTTGGAGACGAATTTTGGAACAAATTCAAAAAATGTGCTGTGAGAACTTGCGGAGATCACGTTGAATCAATAATTGAAGTTTTTGTATGTCACATGAGTCCAAAAACGTAACAAAAAGATTCGGGTTTTTTTTTTGTTTCGAAATTAAAATTTGATCCGAAATTGACGTTTTGAAAAAAAAATTTTCTGATTCGGGGTTTTTGTCATGCTGAAGAATATGGTCAAAAAAATTCAATCTGAGAAATGTTTTTCGAAGAGGTCTTATCGTGATTAAAATCCACCAGAGTAGAAAGCACATTGCGTTTTTGAAAATTGCTCTCAGTCTAACTGGTGATGTCATGATAATAATAAAGTATTTTGTGTTGACTTAAAATTGTTAAAGCATTAATTTTTTTTTAATTTACCTTTACAATGTTTCGTTATCTCACAATCTTTGCTCGAAGTCAAAATATTCCAAAAAGGTCGCCCCTTACCCCTTAATATATTTGCATTTTGTCTGTTTTTGCTAATTTGGTCACTTTGAAATTTTTTGTTTCAAATTTAGAATTTTTTTAGATGAAAACAAATTAAAATAAATGATTTAGATATTTATTTTTCCAAATAAAGGTTATTTCTCTCTTTTTTGACAATTTTTGAAAGATGTTTAAATGATTTTTATCTGGTTTTGAATGATATTCGGCTACTGCGGGATATCGACGCTCTGCCCAGATGTACAGCTGACAAATCACCCTTTCCGATTGCTTTCTATCATTTTCAAATCATCCCTATATAATCTGTATTTTTTGATAATTATGTTATTAAAAAATTGTAAACAAAAAAATCGAACCAAATTAATTGCGCTTTTTGTTGCCTTCAGCGCCTCAATTACATCACCCACATTAAGAAAATGATCAAAATAAATAAGCTTATTTATTAACCTTTACCGATCAATAATTTCTTACCCAGGTACGCACCACTCGTACAAAATTGTACGAGCACTTTTGCTCAAGAAAAATCAAAAAGGCAGTACCACTCATCTGATTAAAAAGTTAAGGCTTTGGGACATAGTTCAAACAATTATCTTTAACCTGATTTTTTTTTGAATAGCAATATATTGCTTTTAAAGTGGTCAAACACTACACTATTGCGCCCCTGGGAGAGACATTTTTGATATTTTCGTCTATATTTCAAAACCCAGACATTTTCAAATTATACGTTTTAATCACATATTAATAATTGAATAATTTTCTTGAGAAACATATTTACGATCAGTATTATTCCAGATTTTTTATGTTTTGTAAAGTTTTTTTTCGGATAATTTTCTATTTTTTTCTCTAGCTCTTGTTTCTCTCAAATATATTAATACGGTCATAATTAGCGCAAAATACAGATTATATAGGGATGAGTTAGAAATGATAGAGAGCAATCGGAAAGGATGATTTGTCAGCTGTACATCTGGGTAGAGCGCCGAGCGTCTCGCAGTGCCCGAATATCAGGGTCCGGTGTTCATTCAAAACCAGATAAAAATCTAAAATACCTTAAAAAAATTAATTAGAGGTAAAGCTGTGATTCATTACCTCCAAGAGAAATATATTCATACTAGAGAAGTATTTATCGGTAAGTTGGGTTGATATATTATCATATCTGAGTAAAAATATATGATTTTTTTTAAATTACAAGTTGATTTTTGTTTTGTTTTCGAAATTCAATAGACTCACCGTTAAAGCGCTCGCGTCGGCAAAAGAAAAGTCGGATTTAATTTTTGAAAAGATAGTTAGAATTTCAGAACAATTTTGTATCAGTGAATGGATTCGTAAATGCTCGGAAAAAAACCTTTTCTCATTTTTCAAACGCTATAACTTCATAAAAAATTATGTCACAGCATTTTAATTTAGATATTCTGAATTCTTGTAAAATTTTGAGTTCTCCCTGATGCTAGCGATACAAAATATTGACACACTAAAATGTGAGAGNGAGAGGTTTGTTTGAGTCGTTTCCTGACTCAAAGAGGAGCACTCAAAATATAATTCTGTTTTGTCTTTCGAGCGGTTTAAGTCACAGGGTATTAATGCAATGCAGTTATAACTTTGATATTCAAATTTTTCAGAAAATTTTGTATAATCATTTTGAATCTCAAAACAAAATGTTAAGCGGTTAAAATTCTACAGACACTTCGTGGGTCGAAAGACGACAATCTCGTACAATAGTGTACGATGAGTGCGTACAGGTTAACGCTATAGTTTAACTGTAAAAGGCTTCACTCACGCAAAATCGCATACTGTTACAGTGGTACAAGAATGTAAAGGTAACTTATCGGTACAGCCATAACGTCAAAAAAAGAGGACCTAAAAATTATCGCTAAAAATTTAAGCATCAAATAAAGATAAAAAATTAACAAAAGATAGGAGAAAACAGAGAAACTTTATAGAGAAAAAACATTTGATTTTAACGGTAAATTGATTCGTTAGGTACAGATAAATCCTACGAAGTATGAAAGTACTAGAGCTGGTTGCCTAGTATAAAAAACTTGAAAAAAAAAGAAAATATAAAAGCCGACACGAAACCGCTCAGATAAGGTACAAAAGATGGAGGGCTGGTACTCAAAAATATATTTTATTTTAACTTTAATTTTAAAGCTGTACTTTCAGCAAAGAAAATGTACAGTGGCCAAAGAGCTGCAACTTCTTCAAACCGGCAAAAAGATCGGTAAGTTCTAAATAAAAAAAAATCCGGCGAAAAGATCGGTAAGTTCCAAAAAAAGAAATCTGGCAAAAAGATCGGTAAATTCAAAAATATCTGTACACTTAGCAAAAAAGGTACAGTGGTCGGAGGGCTGCAACTAAAAAAATGCTACAGTCGGTGTCGGCAATGGGCAACAGTGAGGGCAATGAGCAACACTTTTGACTGAAATTGATGCTAAAATTGGGCTAAAATAATGGCAATGGCCAACAATTGTATTCAAAAGATCGTGTGTTGCCCATTGTCAACACGTATTTTATTAAAAAAGGTAAAAGATTAAACTTATTATATTTTATGTTAACCTGTATAAATTTGATGGCCCTTCTATAAAACCTAACATGATAAAGACTATTTTGTTCTGCAAATTCAATAAAATTTTGAGCATTCAGCTACCCTTTAAGCTATTTATAATTTTAAAATTTAAAAAAAATTGTGACTAAAATTTTAGCGTTAAAACATCTTGGAGGGATGAATAACAGTATTTTAATAATTCCTGCCTGAAGATTCTATTAGCGAAAAACAGTCAATAATGACAAAATACAAGTTCAACAGCCAGAAAGAAATTTTTCAATATATTAAAAATATTGCATTTTACTACGATTAACGTTATACTTTATCTGGGAGGTTGTTAACAACACGTGTTTGATAACGTGTTATTTAAATAGAGTGTAAGGTTACTCAATGAAGGGCTTGGAAATTACGAAAGTATTGTAAAAACCTATTCTTATTTCGGCCCGTTAATAAAATGATCAAAATAAATTAGCTAATATATTAATACAGTCATCGCTCCCTAACTGGAACACTTACCGACCTCAAAAAGGTGTTCCAGTTAGGGCGCATCCTATACTTTTGCTAAGAATGCTACATTACAGATTAAAATTGCTTTATTTTATGATTAAATTCGAAAGTAAATGAATACAGTTTTGACGCAAAGCATAATTTATGTTACACAAGTCAAATACCGCGAGCAGTTTTGTATCATTTTTTTTACCTTTTTCTGTTTTTGAATTTCTTAACCGCTCAAATCGGTGTTTAATGCATGACAATTGTGAATTTTCTTCAAAAACCTTTTGGCTAATTCGGCGGTGTGTTTAGAATTTCATCTTGTAGTTTTTTAACGCTCATATACATGTTTGCTAAGTTATGAATGATATTTTTATCACGTTAAGTTTTTTGAAATATAATCTAGTGCCATATCTAGATTTAAAAAATGTAATAAGCAAAACAATTCTCATCTCATGTATAATATGAGTCATATTCCTCTTTAATACAGGTTGAGTTTTCAATTTCTTATGACTTTGGCTGGACTAGCTCTCTTGTCAAATCAAAAAGCGCAAAAAAAGGAGAAATACCTTATCTTTTCTTGGTCCGCTCAAAACCATAAAGAAAAGAAAACTCAACCTGTTTCAATAATAATTAGGAGCAATTCTTGAAAATAAATTAAAAAGTTTGGTAAAAAAATTTCTGCAATTCTGCCTTTTGGAAAAATATATTCATAAGTTCAAAAAGCACTTTTTTTCACTGTTAGAGACACAGTTAGAGACACATTGACCGACCCCAAAAAAATGTTCCAGTTTGGGCGATGTGTTCCAGTTTAAGGGTGTTCCAGTTTAAGGGTGTTCCAGTTAGGGAGCGATGACTGGGGCTGCCAGTAAAACGCCAAAATCGTAAAACGCCAAAATTTGAAAATTTTGGCGTTTTACTGGTATTCGTAAAACGCCAAAAATATAGTTTTTCGTAGAACGCCAAAGATATCATTTTTCAGTAGATCGCCAAAGTTAAATTTTCCTGTAAAACGCCAAAATAAATATCTTCTAGAAAAAATGTTAAGTACGAAAATTTTTTTGCAAACAAAACTTTTGAAATTAAAAAAAAAGGTATCCACCAAAATAAATTTCTCGTAGACCGCCAAAATATAAATTTCCTAGAAAAAAATGTTGAGAACAAGACTTTTTTCGCATAGAAAACTATAACAATTTAATATCGACGTGGGGTAAGGTTTTAAAAAGATCCACCAAGTTTTAGTTTCTTGTAGTCAATTTATCGTAGAACGCCAAAATAAAAATTTTCTAGAAAAATGTATTTATCACAAAATTATTTTTCTCAAACAAAACAATTTTAATTTAAAATGGACTGTAGAATCTACAGTGTAGATAAGGTTTTTAAGGGTCTCTACCGAGTAATCTCAAGAATTTGTTAGGGTGAGATGGGATTTTATAAATAAAAATTGTTATATTAAATGATTAATTTACGAGAGTAGTGAACTAGACCACAATCAAACAAAGTACACCTGTGTTTATGTCCAGATTGTTACAATTTGAAAACCTTCTCTCACCCTCACAAATTCAATAAAAAGGCTGGTATAATTTTTCAGCATTGTTAATTTATCATAGTTATGAAAAAGTATATTTTGTCCAGAATTGTTCAAGATCAAGAAAAAAAGTTCAAAAATTTAAAAAAAAAAGCCGTTTTCTTATTATACCTGGTAATTTTTTTCTATTTATAATCTGATACAGGTTACATTTGGTGACCTTCAAAAACTTCAATAGCTTTTGCTTAGATGATTTAAACAAGTCACTAGATGGCTTGGTGAATTACAGTTCAGACTTCACATCAGCCAAACCAGAGGCTCAACTAGTGGCTGAATGCGAGCTTGAACCTACAGCCGAACCGAAAGTCCAACCAGTGGCCGAATTCGAGCCTGAAACTACCGAAGATGAAGAAATAGTGCTAGAAGAAACAGTTTATCTAGAGGTGTCTCAAAGTCAAAAACAAAAATAAGCCGAAATACATATTGAAAAAGGGATCTGCCATCTACAATATGGTTCTAACAACCCAAGTGTTCATAAAATCAAAAAGGGTTTTTACAATACGCGCTCAGATGCGAATAAAAGAAAATCCAAACCGTGGAATTTGATTGTCCGGGAAGTGCTATAGCGTTTTTAAGATAAAAATTGTCGAGATCAAAAATGGCGATTCTACTAAGCTCATTTTGAGTAATTCCAGCGATATATAATATATCAGAAAGTACACAATATGCCGAATTCGGATCATACATGCGAAGGTTTGAATTAATTTTATAACATTAACTCCCGTATGTCTTTTTTGCGGCATCGATGGCGCAATGGCCTTTAATTCGCATTTTAGGACCTCTTAATCATGTATGAATGAAATTTACAAAGTGATCGATCGACTATTTGAATAATTGACGTTTGTGCCTTTTTTTTTTTCGACAAATTTTTACTGTATTACAGAACTCATTTTTTGCAAAAAAAATTCAAATCATCAAAAAAAGCCTTTGAACGAGATCAAAAAAAAAATCTAAGACTTTTTTCCCATCACACCATAGCCCCAAAATGATCACGTGACCGTTTATTTGAGGAATAAGATTGATAAAAATAGTATTGTTTTTTTCAAAAATTGCTTAAATCAATTTTTGAAGAAGTGTAGTGGTTCCTTAGAAGTTTTAAAGACCCCCCCGTTACACCAAAGTCCAAAAACGATCACGTGACCTTCAAATAAGGAAATAAGGTTTTGGTTCAAGTAAACAAATAGTGATCAAATTACGCCGAAAAAATTTTTGGGCCAATTAACACCTAATTCAAGAGTTTTGAACATAATAATATTTTCCAAAAACGTCACGTGATCTTATTTTTCGAGAAATAAAGATTAATTTATGACATATTCCAAACCTTATTTTTGGATTATTTCGTCACGTGATTTTATTCGGACTTTGGTGTAATGTGAAAAAAGTCTTAAAAACGTTTGAAGTTGACCCTGGAATTTTTTTGACGTAATTTGAGTACTTTTTCAAATTACTGTACTATGTTTTTTTTCAAAA
>SCLH01000369.1:191993-219038 GCA_004367855.1 Oikopleura vanhoeffeni | reverse complement strand
CAGCTAATCAAAATTTTCAACCAATCAGCGTCAAATTCGATAATTAGGTTTAACATTTTGGCTTAAAAATAATTGAAATTTCTAGAATTCGATTAAGACATTTCCGATAATTTTAATGTCATGCATCGTTTTCGGTGGGTCATATTCACCAATAAAAAATGTTCATATCATGGTGGAATACCGGTTTTATGCGGATTAAAGCAAAAAAATATTCGAATTTTGAAAATTCTAGATTTTGTTCTAGATTGTTTTAAAAAAAATAATTGCCACCATGAGATTCCTTGGGTCAACTTTAGTCATAACCGATATTAATGTATCATAAATTAATTCTATAAAGGGCTCAAAAAAACCGACACCCACCCCCTTAAGGCGAGTTTGTTATCGATATTTTAAGTTAAAAAATTGAGAACCCGCGGACTAAAACGTCACTTTTCTCACCTTTACACCAATTTTTTTGGAAAAAATTTCAAAACAAAAAATTCCTGGTCTTAAAATGACCAGAAAAAAATTATCTACACGATGCACTTATAAAATGGATACCCATTTTTGACATTTCTTAATTCAAATCGTCTTTCTCTATTATGTCACAAAATTTATGTTGAAGAAACCACTTTGAGAAATTAACTCTAAGAAATAATTTTTATCTGACAGTTGATACGACTGTCTCTCCGTCGGAAAACGCGGCAAAAAATCTATATTTTTTTCAAAATTCACCCCTTCCAAAGTGCTTCTGAAACTGCGCGGATGATAATTGTAAAATTCCCGACGAAAATCGATTTTGAAGATGTGGCGTTCGATGCTTGGAATGGTTATGTTACGAGATCGTTTACTGAAAAAGACCAAACTGTTCTGGAGATAAAAATAAATTCCCCGGACGTTCTCTTGGAAATAACTTATGATAAGGAACGATTTAAAGCTAAAGATTTTAGTCAATGTGAGTAATTTTTCTTAAACTGAGTAAAAAATGCAAATGCTGATTTTTTTTATATTTGGACGTATTTTTTGTAATTAAGAATGAGTATTGATTTTATTCATCTGGCAGGGAATTTTGTTCTGGCCATTTTAAGAATTTTAAAACCTAAAATATTCTAAGTCTACGATCAGGATAAAAATGATGAGCCAAGATAATCTATACTCATTTTTAAGTTTCGAAGTTACGCCAAATTAGGAAAAAGGGCTGTAAGCTTTATCTGTTATGATTTTATTTGCAAATAGCGTGCTTAGTGAACCGATTCTATTTTGTTATAGGATCACTAGGTAATCAGTCAAAAAATGTCAGGCTTTATTACGGATTATCATCATCTCGGCCTGTCATCCCTTATTTGCCAGAATTACATAAGTTTGAATAATTATTGATGAGTCAAATTCTTGCTAAGCCAAACAGACAGACAACGGACCATAATTGATATATATGTTATGATAGATTGTGATCTGAAGTGCTCCTTAGAAGATAACCTTTAAAGCTAGAACTCTAAACCTAGATATATTGGAAGTTTTTACCTCACTTCCTTTGAAAACCATAAGTGTGAATTAAAAATTTAAATAAAACTAAAATATTTTTAAATTTTCGAGCGTGAAATTTTTAATTTTATACGTATTATATAATAAAAATCTAATTTGAATTTTTTGGATCAATTATCTTGGTTGGAAATAAAGTCATCGCAAATTTAATTAATGCGAGGAAAAATGACACCCCAATCCCATAAACGATTCTGACTAAGAAACAGGAAATTTCGACGTAAACTCCCTTAGCCCTTTTGTGGGCCTAATTGATGACTGTTTGATAATGAGCATTCAACTAAAAAAATTCAAGTTTTCTTGAATTTTTTAGTCAATGTTTAGTAAAACACGGTCAATAGGGTGTCCGAGGTCGTGCAAATTTTAAGGCACCGAAAATCTCAGATTATACATTATACGTGAAATTTTGCGCTGATTACGAATTTGGGATTTTTTTCAAAATTTTAACTTTAAGATCAATTTTAATTGGTCGAAATTTGAACCAATCAGAATCAAGGATTTCGATGTCTCATGTCATGACACTCAGTGTATTTTTGTGATTTCAAATATATATAAATCAATATATGTTCATTCGGCCTTTGAAAATTATAAAAAGTGAAAAAATCGTTAATTTTTTCATCTAGCGCAAAATCCTGTGACTGCTTACAATTTCTGATATGTTGAAAATATAGCCCAAACAAATCTTCACAGATAAAGCTTGATAAGTAAAAAAAACACGTCCGAAAGTTAAGAAAATTTTGTTTAAAAAAAAAAATTCCAATGTTTTTGTTTTGTTTGCTCTCTAGCGCCTGGAGTTTGATCAAAGCATTATTTATTTAACATTGATTTCAAAGCTTGAACAATTTCACATTGTTCAAAGACAGAAATTACTATCGAAAATGATAATAGGAGCCGCTAGAGAGCAAAATAGATTTGAGAGCAAGTAGATTTGGGAAACTGAATCGTTAAAAATTACATTTGGGTGTCCGACATCGTCAAATTTTTATGCTGCAAAAATTTAAGATTATACATCTCACGTAAAATTTTGCGCTGATCACGAATATGTGATAAATTTAAAAAAAATTGAAAGTTCAAGCTCGATTTTGATTGGTTGAAATTTCAACCGATCAGAATCGAGATTTGAAATGTCTTATTACACTCAGTTTTTTCTCATGATGTCAAATATATACATATCAATTAATGTTTTTCATCAAGTTTTGTCTATTTTCGCGTTTGAAAATTGTCAAAATTACAAAAATCTGCTATTTTTGATGTTGTTTGGTTATGTCTCATTAAATTTTCACGCCTTCAAACTTTTTATAGATTTCAAAAATAGATATGCAAAAACTTCACAAAAGTTCACAAAAACTTCACAAACATAGAGAAATTATATATATAAAGTGGACGAATTTTTATTTCAAAGTAGCAAAAATTTTAAGATTTTCCTACATTTAGGGCAAACGCACAAAAAGGTCATCGATAAAAGGATCCTATTAATCTGAAAATTTGAGACCAGAAGTAGTTTTTGGTGCTGAAAATTTAAGTCAATTTTTTTTGCTACGACCACTTGGTGGCGCTGTTTCGGGTGGTCAAAAACTGTTTTTTGGACTTTTCAAAATTAATTGCATCCGTAATTGCGGATCGGATTTTACAATCGTGAGTATTATTTTAGGATTCAGCGTACAATTTTGCTCCAGATTGACATATGATAATTTTTGAAACCAAAGAAAACGTGGTGTAGCACCGGAAATGGTCGTGCCCGAAAAACCGAATTTCTTTAAATCCATCATTAAAGATTTGAAAAAGATGCGCAAGCATCGACTTTGTGAAAACGGTCTCAGCAACAATGGATCAAATTTTGTCGATTGCTGATTGGTTGATAAGTAAAAATGCTCAAATGTCACTTTTGACTCCAGACACGGTTATTAACGGCACTCAAAATGACAAAAATTGTCAATATTTTCTTACAAAATAAAGGTTCTAAGCAGTTCTGTTAAAGGCCAACATTCGAACAAAATCAAAACAGTCATTTGACAGGAAATTTTCCGAAGACTGGCATTTTATATTTTTCCAAAAAAATAAAAATGTATGCCGATTTTATGTTAGTGATATTTGAAAAAAAATTGTTTAAAACCGAGCCTAAAAACGGCAGAATGCCGGAAGACGAGAATTTTTTGTTTTTTATTTTAATAAGTTGGAAAATGAGCCCTAAATCGGTCGAAGGCCGATAGTAGGGGATTTGACGTTTTTAATTTAAATTTGTTGAAAAATGAGCCTCAAATCGGCCGAAAGATTAATTACAAATAATTATAATTTGTACAGTTATGTTTTTAATTTAAGGGGGTGGGTGTCGCTTTTTGGTACCTTTCAAGCACGCCTCAGATCAAATCTAGCGCAGTTGTAAAAAATCTGAGGATACTCGTTTGTAGATCTAGCCTTCGTCTAACGATTACACATCTCAAAGTCAACCTTGTTACATCACACCACCAGGTGGTGAGTCTATTCTAGAGCACTANAAAAAAATATTCGAATTTTGAAAATTCTAGATTTTGTTCTAGATTGTTATGAAAAAAATGATTGCCACCACGAGATTCCTTGGGTCAACTTTAGTCATAACCGATATTAATGTATCATAAATTAATTCTATAAAGGGCTTAAAAAAAACCGACACCCACCCCCTTAAACTTAATTTTGATGGACTTGCTTGTTTTTCTCTAGAAAATTCGGAATATCAAGCGAAAATTTAATTTTGATTCCAAATTTTTTTTAAATTATTACTAAAAAATAAAGTTAAATAGTCTTCCTGGCCCAGAATTTAATGTTTTTTCGAAAAATATAATTTCTATTTTTTTGCGTCGAAAACTAAGCGTCAGAACTCTCAATTTAACTTCCAACACAAATTATAAATTTCTGGAATAGTACTTTCTAGAGTAGTTAGGACTCTAGAAACTCCGCTTATCGATTCCAAATGAAGGAACTATAAAGTTTCGAAGGTTCCAGAAAAATAAAGGTCAAAACATATTTTTGTCATGATTTGCGTTGACCAATCATTTCTTTACAAATTTTAATAAAAACATAAAACTCCCTTCTATCGGCCTTCGGCCGATTTGGGGCTCATTTCTTAACAAATTTAAATTAAAAACAAAAATCTGACGGTTTTAGGCTCGGTTTTCAACAATTTTTTTTCAAATATATTACTAACATAAAATCGACAGACATTTTTCTTTTTTGGAAAAATAAAAAATGCCAGTCTTCGGAAAATTTCCTGTCAAATGACCGTTTTGATTTTGTTCGAATGTTGGCCTTTAACATGGGTACAGCCCAACCGTTCCCGCCAGAACCAACCGTTCCCGCTTAGAACCTTTATTTTGTAAGAAAATATTGACAATTTTTGTCATTTTAAGTGCCCTTAATAACCGTTTCCGATATTTTTAAAATTTTCTTTCTGGTCTCATTAAACCTGGCAGTTACGTGTCTGGAGTCAAAAGTGACATTTGAGCATTCTTACTTGTCAACCAATCAGCAATCGACAAAATTTGATCCATTGTTGCTGAGACCGTTTTCACAAAGTCGATGCTTGCGCATCTTTTTCAAATCTTTAATGATGGATTTAAAGGAATTCGGTTTTTCGGGCACCACCATTTCTGGTGCTACACCACGTTTTCTTTGTTTTCAAAAAGTATCATATGCCAATCTGGAGCAATTTATGATAACCAAACAACATCAAAAATAGCCGATTTTTGTGATTTTGACAATTTTCAAACGCGAAAAAAGACAAAACTTGATGAAAAACATTAATTGATATGTATATATTTGAAATTATGAGAAAAAACTGAGTGTAATAAGACATTTCAAATCTCGATTCTGATTGGTTGAAATTTCAACCAATCAAAATCGAGCTTGAACTTTCAAATTTTTTTAAATTTATCACATATTCGTGATCAGCGCAAAATTTCACGTGAGATGTATAGTCTTAAATTTTTGCAGCATAAAAATTTGACGACGTCGGACACCCAAATGTAATTTTTAACGATTCAGTTCCCAAATCTACTTGCTCTCAAACCTATTTTACTCTCTAGCGCTCCTATTATACTTTTCGATAGAAATTTCTGTATTTGAACAATGTGAACTTTGAAATCAATGTGAAATAAATAATGATTTGATAAAACTCCTGGCGCTAGAGAGCAAATAAAATGAAAACATTGGAAAATTTTTTTGTTTTTTTTTATTTTCAAACTTAATTTTCTGCAATTGCAGTTTCCTTGTTGTGAAAAATACGCCTTTCATTTTTTCAGTGATTTAAGTAAAAAATAACACATCAGAGCTAATCCCCCACAAATTAAGCTCTTTGGCTACAATTTCTGAAAGTATTTTTTTGAAATACATGTATGTGAAATACATGTATGTGAAATATCATATGGAAAAAGGGTACACCAACTAACCATTTAAGGAAACCCCCGATAATGGAAACCCATTACCATTTAATGGAAACCCATAACCATTTAATGGAAACCCATTGCGATTTATGGAAACCATTTTTGAAAACCAAGGCATGATTGAGTAAAATAAACTCTGTTTTTGGTGTTTAATTTGCTCCAAACTCTTCTAAAAAGTTTGTTGATTTGGGCTGCCCTATAATTGATCCCTGAACATGTAATTTAGAAAAAAACTCAAAATTTTTTTCAACTTTTGCCCAAAATTACCATGTAATGGAAACCCATACGGTATGGGCCATACCCATTTAATGGAAACCCATTACATGTACCATTTATGGAAACCATTTTTTTCGCGAAAGTGAATTTCCTTAAATGGTTAGTTGGTGTATATCTAGGCCCTTCGTTGCACGTTCGACGCGTTTGACCAATGAGGGCGCCGGAAATAAGTTCGTTGACTAATAAGGGCGATGGATATAAGGATAAACTCGAACGCGCAATGCGGGGCCTAGAGATCCCCTTCTTATGTCGAAAAATCAAAGAGCTATCAAAAATTGGAGAGTGAAAACTAGCCGAAATTTAGCATATTTTCAAATTGCTCTCTATGAGATAAAATTTGATAAGACTTTTGCCTTTCCAGGCATCCCCATGCAATAAAAAATATAATTTTAGTTCGATTCATAACTGCATGTGTGAAAAAGTACAATTTCGAAGTGCTTGCATTTTACACTCACATCCCCCATTTTAATCGGTTCACAAATCACTCGATCAAGTGATTCGGGGTCACTAAGGCAGTTCAGGAGAATGCATTGTTATTTTTTAAACCTTACCCTCCGAAGCATATAAATAAAAGTTCCGCCGAGGCACGATAGCCTTTCAGGAGGCTATTTTTTTGAGCGTTGTTTACAGAAAACTCTTATGAGATCAACCTCATTTTTTCCTTTATGATCAAGTTGAAGAGTTGAATTTTCGAAAAAAAAAATTCATATTCTAGAAATATTATGTTTAATTCTAGAAAAAAACGTTTGAAAAGCAAGGTTAATTAAATCACGTGATACTACCTCATGGTAAGCTCCAGGAAATGTATGGTTGTCTTAATAACTGCGCAGTGCTCTGTTCTACTGAATACTTTTGTCTGATTGAGTATATCTGTTGGGAATCAAAAAATATTTTAAAATAAGTTCAAAATATTCATGAAAAAATCATGTTTTTTATGAAAAAATTGTTAGTTTTCTCGATTTAATGAAATTATTTGATTACTATTACAATATTAAGGCAAATATGGTATAAGAGTACCACTCTGGCATAATTTTCACTAATTATATTTTTTTTCAAAACATATCGTTTTATCCATACTATTATCGAAATAAGATATTTTGAAATTTCACTCCCAAAAAAATATTTTTGTTCCAGATATATGTCCAGAAAGCTAATTTTTCTTGCAAATTGTACTCAAAACACTTTCCTAAAAACTGGCTTATTTGAAATTTAATTCCTAATTTGGATCAAAAAGTATTTTTTCAGAAGTAAAACTTAAGCGAAAAATCGCCTTTCAATCAACTCGTCATAAAATTTGAACCTAGTATCCGAAATTTATTTTAAATTCACATTGTTGAATTTTAAAATGTATCAGAAGGAAAAGTTTCTGCGATCATTTTTTCCATCATTTTTGGCTGATTTAAAGTGACTTTAGCCTTTCAAAAGGCTATATGCCTTGGAGGGTTAACTACCTGTAGAAAGTTCAAGTTATTTTGTTGAGGCCTTATTGGCCCATAGTAGTTTCTCAGTCATTTTCTTTGAATTATTATATTGGATCGCATAGAAACAACTGTTAGATCAAACGCCCAAAACGACGTTTAAAAATAAATATTTATAAACCCGAATCCTAAACAACGGATACTTCCTTATAACAAAACGAAGTTGTTAGAAAGGGATTCGTAAATATTAGGATTTTCTCTTAGAGCTGTTTCGAAATGGATAAGAATTTTAAGCTAAACAATATTATATGATATTACACTGCTTTCGAAACTACAAAAAAACAATTCTAACTCTGCACGTCTCTAAAAAAGGGAAAATATATCAAAAATCTGTCAAGATTATATGCTCAGCGGAAATTTTAATTAAAATTTGAAAATAAGCGAAAATAAAACTAATTTGTATAATATTTAAGAACTATAGCCATTGTTTTAAGGGAAATTTGAAGCTTTTGATCGAAAATATTTATTATTACGTAAGTTTAAATTTTGAGTTTTTAATTTTTGCTGAAATTCTTTTTGCAAATAAATGAAAAAATATAGGTAATTGAAAGTTCTAGTTATCACTATCAAATTTCTCATACAGTGCAGTCGGTTTCTTGTGGTAGTTGGTATTATTTTTGGAATTATGACTCATAATTTATGAGTCATCTTCAGAAAAATGGGGAAAAAGATTGGCCAATGACGGCGCTTGATTAGCGTAAATATTTTTTGTTATGAAATAACCACTTTTTAAAAAATTAAAATGTATAAGTAAAAAAGTGCATTGTAGCTGTTTTACCCGGAAAAATATATCAAAATTTTTGTTATCTATATCGAGGTCAAAATTTTAAGATAATTTTTCTATTAAGTTAAATATGGAAGCCTGGAAGAAGTAGATGATTATGTTGCTGAATGCGCAATCAACCTATTGCCTTACTAAATCGTATCTCAAAGTGCCAACAATCGTGTTATCCTGTAAAAATTCCGAAATCTCAAAAAACACACAAATATTCTGGAAAATAGAAAAAATGTCTAAATTGTACATATAATTCTTGAACAAATTTTTTACTCTTCTATATCTTCCATACTGGTCAGTTTAAGTTATCAGGAAACTTTATTTCAATGAAGGAGTCTGTACACAAATAAATATGCCAAAAAATGAAAGGTGAATATATTACATGGTCTTTGTTTTAATCATTAACTCCCAGACTGATGAGTAAAATCGAGAGAGAACTTTCGGGCGTGGACGGGTGTAAAATATTTGTGTCCAAAATTATCCGAATTTTTTTTTAATTTCTTGAAACAAAAACGATGAAATGAATACTTGGCGAGTGAACAGAACTATTGGGCTGAAAATGCAGTCATTTTATTTGTCGGGACTTTTCGACCAATGAGATGGCTGTGCTTTCTGGCCAGTAATTGGCTACCATTGTAGCTAGTTAACTTGAATCCAAAAGCACAAAGATAATTTGATAAAAAAGCTACAGATAGAAATTTTTATAGATACGAATCTACAGGTCATAATGCGTGCAGAATTACTACATTTTCTGAACGATTGAACATTAAGCCAAATCAACCCGAAACATTACAGTAGATTTAAATGAAGGGAAATATGTGGATTTAAATCATCCAATCACGTCCCTTAAAACCGTGTGTACTGTATCATCGAAAAATATTGATGGTGTCTTATTTCGAAAATTTAAGAAATATAATTGAACTATTTTACGGTGGTGTCAAATGTCAAAAAAATCATTTATGCCATATAATACATCGGAAACTCCCTAATTGGCAAGTCTTCCTATTTTATGGGAAACATTCAAAAAGGCGTTTCTCTAAGAGAATATCCAGTGTACCACGTATGAAATTTTATAATAAGAGCTGAGTAGTATGATCTCACTTTTAGTGATCTGCTTCTTTGTAAATGAAGGTAAAACCGAACACATTAGAAATAAAGAGGTCATGAGATATAATCCAATTGATTGAAAAATTTTCAATGAAAAATAAAAAAGTATTTGCGATCATCCTAATTTAGACAATATTTAATCTTACTACTGTACAGTCTGAGATTTATTGTTTACAGTTCTTAGTTTTTCGAAGAGACAAATTTTCAAAGTAACTGTCGCTGATTGATTGTCCCCCTCAATAAAAAAGTGTGGTAAACGATAAACCGTAGGCTGTACATCTAAAAGAAACCTTCGACGCATATTTTCAAACTGTACATTAAAGTTTTTAATAAAGCTTCGCGGGTGTGAAGTAGGTAAAATATAAACTTAATAACAATCGGGTGCTCACAACTATTTTTTTTACAAGACTTAAAATTTAAGTAATTTCGCGAATTTGGAAATTAAGAATATTAAAATTGTACTTTTCACTTGAACTTTAGAATTCACTTAAAAATAAGGGAAATCGGATTCTTGTTAAATATAAAGTTTTATCGAGTCTCAAATTTTACAACAACTCGTGCCACCTAATAAGGTATACGCGTATATACGTGACCTTTGCACGGAGTGAAATGTAACTAGCAAAAACTGTAATTAGCCCAAAAATTTCTTGCTTATCACAGTTGCTGCAAGTTACTTGTTACCCCCTTTTGGAGGCTAAAGCATTGTCACCGATAATTTTTTTCGTCAATTTTTGAAAAAAAAGTATCTTTAACTTTAGAAAAATGTGTAGGCGGAAAATATTTATTATTTTCAATTCAAATTTCTAGGATATTTTTTAATTGTTTTCAAAATTTTATTTTTGCATTGACTACGATAAAATTATTAAAGTGTATCTCTGGCAAAGTTTGTGATATCAACACACCCATATTTCAATTTTATAAATATTCACTTAAATCAGACAGGTTTTTAAGTCTGCGCATTTTCCATGGCAAAAGATAGGGAAAATAAAATCGACGAAAAAATTATCGATGAAAAATGGTATACCTTCTTTTTGAAGTAGACACAAATTATAGTAAGTATTAGTTTCAATAAGTGTAGTACAGAACCTCTACAACGAATGAGAGATCATGCTTAAAAAGCGTTTTTGGAATTGTAAACTCACCGACTAGAATGTTTACCAGTTTCACAAACAAAATAAGCTGGGGTGGCCAGAGCCCATAGAGACAGAACTGGCAAATTATCAGTATGGTTAACTTGTTATTAAACATCTTATTCAATAGATATTATTTAATAAGATGTTTAATAACAAATCAACCATAGCTATAGCGATTATAAAGATAAGAAATGAAATAGAAATAAATAAGGTCGACTTTGATAAAATTTTCGGCGGCATAAAATTATAGCGTGAGTTTTCTCGGCGAAGAATTCAAAATAAAAGCATGGTAATATTTTAAGACATTTAATAAAAAAATATTATAGCACTTCGACTTTCAACTCCTCACTTGGAAAAAGTCGCCCTGTATAATCAAAAGTGTAACCTTGGCGATTCAAATAAATGAAAATGGCGCCCGGTTTCGATCAGCTGAATTAAAACTGAGGACCCAACAATAATAAATTCAGAGGATATAAAATATGATGCTTTTTAATGTTTTCTGAGAATAAAATTGGACAAGTCTGGACTAAAACTAACGTCTACCAGACTGCGTCTGAAGGTTAGTTTCAGAACATCTCAAATCGCTTCGCGAAATTGAAATTAAGGCCAATTAGCCTTTAATTTTAATTTATAGATCTAATCGACCTTTATGGCGAGATCAAAGTTTTGATAAGCGAAAAAGACATAATCAAATGCCTTTGTATGTTTTCGAGAAGGGTACATCCAATTCAAGAAATTCCAAATGTATACCAGGGTCAATAAGTTGTTACATCGCAATTTTTTTCGGTCTTTCAATCTACTAACCAGTTTACCGGAAATAAGGTTACTAGTTTTCGTTTTGTGGAAATTAGCTTTTTTGGCCAATGAAATGCTCGGAGTATTTTGGAGACAGCCNATCAAAGAGCGTTATGCAACTGAGAACCCCTTTTTCACTTATCAAAACTTTTATCTCGCTTATGGTATTCAGAATTTTTTTATGAAATGACGCTAATTTAGCCTAGGTGGTTTATTTAATGTAAAAAATATCTTAGAGGAATGCATACATATTATTTTAGGACAATACAGTGTTATCAGCTTCAAATTACATTTATTAAAATTTAGCCAGTAAATTCAAATAAATATTATTTATTAGTAGAACCAGTTTTACCCCAAGCCTAGTTGACTCAGGTCAAAATTGTGAAATATAAAAAATTTGTATAAATTTTTCATGCGTGTGTAAAAAAAAGTTAAAATAACGCTGTAAAAGGTAAATTGGTAAAAAGAACTAAACAAAAATTACACCTCTAACCACAAAAAACTGAAAAATAATATTAAATGATAATGTTTAAATGACTGGTTAGGATGTGTGCGAGTTAAAAAATAAATAATGTTTTAAACGAAATTTAAGGTGAGTTTTTAGAAAAGTTGTTTTGTAACGGATAACTTACATAAAAATGATAAATTAAAAAATGTTATTTGCATTGAGTAAGATTGTTGAGAAATTTTTACTCATTTTGTTTATTTTTTTGTAGTAAAGTAACTCATATGAAGACTTTAAGGTTTGAACTCCATTTCAAATTATACTAAGTTCTTACTAACTGCAAAATTTCAGAAATTTTGTCGAAAAAGAAACTTTTAGAATATTGTTTTGAAAGTTGTTTCAAAGTATAAATTTTTTGGTATAAATTTTTTATATATAAAAGCAATTTTTGTTTAAATTAGTTCAAGACCCGACTTTAAAGCTCCGATTGAGTGGGTTAGCAGGATAACGCCGAAAAATAATTGGCAGACAAAGATAATCTTAAATTTTGATGAAAATAATAATTGGTTTTTGTGAAAATTTTGTTAAAGAACATTTCGAAAAAAACAAATTTCAGAAAAATTTGATTCGGAACATTTTGACTTTAAAAATCAGTGATCTTTTTTACCAAGGAATTTTAATTATAGATTTGTTGACCTGATTATGTTCTAGCGTTAAAACTGGCGTTCCGATTGAGAGATATAAAAAATGGAAAGCTTTGCAAAGTAGTACAAATAAGCAAAGTTACATCTAAAGTAAATGTCCAATGAAATAATTATTGCAATGTACAACATCCTCGCCTTTGGGTTCCCGATTTCTCGCGTTGTCGACGACTGTGCGACTCATGATCTGAAAATAAAATTATTTTATGTTTTTTCCAGATATAATGAAGGATATTTTTATGGCTGGATTATTTCGAAAATTCTCTGGCTGTTTCATGTGAATATTCCAAGAGCTGGATTAATACGTTTTTATTCTGTGTTTTGGTTAAAACTAGTTGATAAATAGTTTGAACTGTAATAAAAATTGTTACTCAAGTAAAAATTACCACTGAGAATTTTCTTATACAGGGGGGGGCAATATCGCCGGCTCAATATCGCCGAATTTAACCTACGCAATATCACGATTTTTAGCTAGAATAATTCCTGTTCCCATATCGCCGAATTTTTTTGAGATTTATATCTCAAATTACTTTGTGTGCGTCATGAATGACGTCACTTCCAGGATTGAAATTCCCAAATCTACTCTAATCAACTTTTATTTGATTGCGTTTGATGGAGTATTAAATTCTACGCATTTTGGTGATTCACGTCATTCAAGCCTATCCTTATAAAATTGAAAAATTGTTTGACATATGACGTCATTTCGAACGCCTACGCGTTTTTAAGTTTTTGAACGAAAAAATTTATTTTGTTCCCATATCGCCGAATGTGCCAAAAAACTTTCGGCGATATTGGCCCCCCCTGTATAACTTTATTTTTATAAACTATCTATATAAATTATCTTGAGGCCGTTGATCAGTCTCAGTCATAAATAAGGGATTCAACTACTGTGGTTTCTGTTTATTAAGACAGGTGAGATTTTCCCAAATTGTCCTTATTTTCCCAAATTGTCCATATTTTCCCAAATTGTACTTATATTTTTAAAAAGGTCCTAATATTTCCCCAAAATTATTCTTATATCACATTTTTTACGTATGTAAAATTTAGAAATACAACTACATCTTTGGAAAATAACGGAATTCGGAACATATTACCAAAATTTGTGAAAATATCAGTAAAATTTTGGAAAATAAGGACAATTTCTGTGAAAATACTAGTAGTAGGCAATTTGGAAAAAGGGGCAATTTGAGCATATAAGGACAATTTCGCAATTAAGGCACAATTTGGGAATATAAGGACAATTTTGGAATATAAGGACAATTTTGGAATATAAGGACAATTTTGGATAATATAAGGGCCATTTGGTAGAATATAAGGACAATATCGGGAAATATGAAAACAATTTGAAAAAATATAGACACAATTTTGGGAAAATGAAAAATTTGAAAATAACGACAATTTGGGAAAAAAGGACAATTCGGGAATATATTTTTATGTCTGAGACCTCGTTTTTCGAAAAAAAAATGTAAAAATTGACTCAAAAGAATATACCCGTTTCTTTTTACACTTTTTTTTAGTAATTTTCTATTTTTTAAAATATTTTTCAACAACTGGAATTAAATTTTGGCTAAAAATAAGAAAATAATACAAAAATTTGATCAAAAATTGAATTCAAAACTTAACAATTTTTCTCAATTGATTCTCCAACAGATTTGTTCGAAAATAGAAATTTTGTTAAATTATTATTTCTCTTTAGATCTCTTTTCCGTCTTTAAAGATTTTTTCGAAAACATTTGTGAAAAATTATTCGAAAATATATCTAAAAATTTTTTCCAAAATATTTCTGAAATATTTTCTAAAATATACGTATCGTGTCCCCCATTCGATTTTCGGCCGAAATCGACCACTAAGGTTTGATTTTGCATAAATTCGTGTTTGTCTAAAATTTTATGGCGCGTGAAAAATGATAATCTACTTTGAAAACGCATTTTTGGTATGTTTTACAAAAATAATGTCCATTTCACGTATGAGTTGCATTGAATCGAAAAATATTAGTTTTCCGTTCGTTTAAAATAATTAAATACTGAACATACACAAAAAATTTGTTCATATTTTGTTGTTATTTGCCCTGAAGAAGTTTTATTAAAAACCATTGGGTATTTCTATATGTCGATTTTAATGGTGAACATGCTATATCGAAGATTATGCGTATGCCTCGAATTATTGCAAGTGCCTTGTTGATGCATTACCATTTGCAGAAATTCCAGGCATAATCTTCGATATACCGGTAGAAGAAAAAAAGTGGACAAAAATACATAAATTTTTCTGCCAAATTACCTGGTAAACGCTCCCTGGGTAATAAGTGCATTGCGAAGCGTTTTCCTGGCAGACGAACGCGATCAAGTGTCATATCATCGTGAAGGAATCGGCCCTAAATAATTAAATTTTAGGAACATCAGAAAATTTTCCTGCTAAAGCAATATTGTACAACACGCTGAATGTTTTACCATAGAGAATAGTTTTAATTTTAAAATTGGAAAAAAAATATTGTAAACAATTAATTAATNATTTTTTATGGAATTAATTGACATTCCTCAATCCTTAACTGGGAATAATACTGAACCAAAAAAGTTGTAGCAGTTAGGTACTATCCCTATACTTTTGCTTAAAAAATTGTAGACTAGAAGTGCTTTATTTTGTAGTTAAATTCAAATTTACATGGAAAAAATTTGTGTTTAACACAAATTAAATACAGCCAGCAGTTTGATATTTTAAAAACCATAATAATGAGTGAAAATCTATAGAAAGGCGCCTTCAGAAAAATAAGCAAAAGTTCAAAAAACACCTCTAAAAACCTATACTAGTGAGGACTGTATTAAAAAAATACATGCTAAAGATAACGCGAGCCTAAAACATTCTGTTAGAGTCCTTTATTTTAAAATTAGATTTAATTTTACTTGAAATATTAGTCTTAAAATGTCAGGCCTTTCAACTCTTTCATCTTTCCACTCTTCTGGCCAATTCGACCAAACATGTCGGGTGATTTCTGTCACAGAAGACTAAAATAAACATGATAAATTTAAATTACCAAGTGTTGTGAATTACCTTTGGCGAAATTTTGAATTCATGGCTTTTCCCCGAGTCGACGAGAATGAGTGTAAGGTAAACATGATCAGATTGACTTGATTTTTTCCCCGGACATTCTGACGCAAGTTTATATACATTTTATAGACTAGATTTTTAATTTACTTTCAAAAAAATGCAAGGGAATTTTTGGCAAAAACTTTTCTGTCAAAAATTTGTTTTGGCCAAAGGTGGCCGATAACTTATCGACAAAATATTTATTGTTTTGTATCTTATGTTTTTTGTACAAAATTTTGCACAAAAATGTATTGCTCAAGATCAAAAATATTTCATGAATAAGTAATGATACTGTCGAAGTTGTCTAAGCGGAGGTAAGATAGTAATTCGGCTATATTTCAGAAGAAATGAAAGTTTTTGGATTTCTAGAATTTTTATGGGGTTGAGCTCCCGGTTCAATAAAGACCATAGGCGGCTTTTCACTTTAGTACAATGTGTTTTTTGAGGCAACCAAGGAGGTTCAGGACCCAAACTTGGCCGGGGTTTGGTGTCAACTCGAACCACCGGTTAACCGGTAATTAAAATTATTTTTAATATTTTTTTATCGGCATGAAATTTCCTTTCATATGATATGTAATATGACCCCATAGGTGTCATTTTTGGTAATTTGCCGTCATAGAATTTCTAATAAGATAAACAAAAAAAATATTTTCAGGCATTATTTTTTGTACCATAAATTTGATAATTAAATATCACATATGATATGCAATTTCGCCAACTTTGAGGTATTTTTCTGATTTTAAAAAAATAATAATTTTTGAAATAATTTTTTACAAAAATTTTAAAATTGGAAAAAGACGTAGGTTGTCACCCAAAAATGACACTAAAACGTCCGCATAGACAACTTTGTCAGTAATAACTAAAATATCTTCCAAAAATTCGAATGTAATTTTAAATTAAACTTTTCCTTTAGGTTCTTCTACTGACATAATGTTCTCCAATCAGAATTCGTTACCAACAATTCAAATGTATCTGTGTATTGGTTTACGCCCTAAATCATCGTCGATTCACTTAGTTCTCTGAAATTAATATGTTTATAAATATATGTTAAAATTCATATAAATGGCATTTTTATATTTATAAAATGCCTACAGGTATTTCTAATACTGTGAACTCTGTCTAAGCGGACAAAGTCAAAATAATTTTGAAATGACTTCCTTTAGTTTAAACGATTTCCATTTTAGATAAATGACATAGACACCCTACTCTTTTACCGCTTACTCTTAATCATTACATATTTCAAAACCAATTTGAAAGATCAAAAATCAATACTGTCGTTAAATTCAGACAGTTATGAGTCGCGGATATACCTCTGGAAATACTTGGTGATCCAGGACTTACTGATACCTGACCAATTTATACTATCAATATAGTCCTAATCAATTATTTTAACGAAAAATTATTTTTTTTCAAATTCAAGACTTTATGTATACAAGTTAGATTTTTTACGGTACTGGTATATTATATATACGGTATATAATATACCGTATAGACAATCTTTTTGGCACCAGTAGATCGGCTCAACTTTGGACGTCGTTTACAAAAAGACCATGGCAGTTGGAATTTCAATTACTTTTGCATAAGGAAGTTGAAATGTTATTTGCATCCGAAATTTTTAATTCTAGAATTTTTATTTTTAGTTTTAGAAAATAAAGTTTGAAAAACAAGGCTCAGCATATCTTGTGATACTGACACACATTTGTATCCACAAACTATATTTATTCGGGAATCGACGCACAAGGATCTGAGCTACGTCCTAGTTTGGTCCATTTAGATTTATATTATTAATCAAAAGTTATTTCAAAATAAGTCAAAAATTTTGTAGAAAAATGAAGATTATTTATAAAAAAAAGTTACTTTCCCAATAAAAGCTTATCATCACACTTTTATAATCATTGCCAGGTGTATATAATATATACAGTATATTGTTATTAAGTAACTCTGTGGTCAATTTTTGATTGCTTGAATTAATTTTTGTAATAAATAAAATTTTCCATGTGGAAAATTTCAAATAGAGATTTTGAAATTTCACTTCCAAAGAAATTATCTGTCTATATGCCAATAATGTTTATTTTAACCACCCACACCAGAAACGAGAATTCGCCTCACACCCAAAGCTATATAAAGGCACTACTTTGAGCGCTATCACGGGCAAACTGGAAGAGATATCAATTTACTTATTTTTCACTGATTGAGATCAAGGATAGAATTAAGTGAATAACACGTAACATTTTTAAATTTCGAAGTTTTGAACTAGATAGCTGCGAGAGAAAAGGGAGGTTCACTCACCTTGTATTTCTTGAAAAACATACATTTTTAACAATGACATATAAGTTACAAATTAACAAGTGAAACACTAGCTATTAAGGCTGGTCTTAGACTTGAAATATGATATCTCGATCGCTACAAAACATTATTCATATCGCCGCGCGTCAAAATATATGCAATAAAAGTGAAAAAATAGCTAATCAGCTGAAAACTCAAAATCAGTACCACTATGTTCTACACTTGATAGATTGTCTTTGTCGGCTTTATTTGGTTAAATTGCGTTCAATTCTTCGAAAAATAATTTTCTTTCATATTTTGAGTTTCATAAAAATCACTTGTGAAAAAATTATTCTTCGTATAGAGACTGCAAGAAAAAATAAACTTATATCAAAGAATCTAAAAACTTCCTAAAACTGGTTCATCATAATTTTAATATTAGTGTATCGTTTTCACACAATTAATTTTTAAGAAATTTGGCGAAAATCCTAAAAAAAAGTAGGAAAAATAACTTCGAACGGATAATCGTATCAATTATCACCATATTTTTGGAAACAACAACTCTATGCCATATTTTGAATTGTAGGGCGATGTATTTCTTCGCATTTGGGCTCCCGAAATTTTTTTTGCCTTCAGATAGTCAAAGGGTGTGAGGAGGTTAAGTGTTATGCATGCACAAAACACTTTCCGAAAAACTGGCTAATCTCCCATTTTTGTTTGATGAATACTTACAAAATAGTTTTTCCGGAAGTAAAAAATAGGTGAAAAATCCTAAAAAACCCATTATTGGAACAAAATATCCGAAAAAAATCCAATTTTTTTTGGACTGCAGAAAAATTCTTTGAAATGTATCAGAAGGACGAAATTCTAGCATTATGTTTTTTGACATTTTTGGAGAGTTTTAGGTCACTTGAGCCGATATATCGGCTCTGTGCTCACAAGGGTTAACTCGCAAAATCAAATATAAAACAATGTTTTCGCCTATTTTGCGACTATCACGGTTCATATACTTAATTTTACATGAACAGCCGATATGATAAATTTTACTTGGAAAAATTAAATTTTATATTTATAGCTAACCAGTGATAATAATTTTAATTACTTTAGTTAGTTAACTTAAGGGTATCCCGGTTCCTACATTTTCTGCAGTTATTATGTCATAAAAATGCACCNTTTCGCAAGTTGAAGGATAGTTCTACAAAGTGGCTAATCTGAATAGTATCCTAGACACTCAGTTTGGCTAATATTTTATCGGGAATATCTCAATTTAGGGACCGGGATACCCTTAAGTTAATTTCTCCTATGGGTTAATAGATACAGTATAAAATACTGCCACGTTTTGTAATAATTTTCGTCTCTATTAATTAAAACTGTGTTTATTTTTGAGCATTGTGCTCGATTTATTTTACATTTTTATCACTAAAAAAGCATTAAATCGACTTCTGATGTCTCAAATATTAAATTAGACTTTTTATGTTAAATTGTCGAATATAGAATTTTGGGATTAGTGGCTGTGCGTATTAGTTAATCAGCATAAAAGGGAAATACTCTGAACATACCACCTCCTTAAAATATACGTAAATCTGGTTAATATGTCTGAATTCCAAATATCGTGATCAAATCGGTCTAAGAGGTCAGAACATATCGTGAAACCTTAACAGGTAGATTTTAAGGTGGCGGACTTTAATTTAAAAACATGTTTTAAATAAAAAAGGCATTTTTTAATTACAAAAAATACAAAATCGACAAGGATTCTTCAGAAAGAAATTTTTGGTTCAAAAAGTCAAACTATGCCATAAACATGTCAACCATGATTATCAGTGACAAGTTTCAAGATACGCCTTCGATGAAAAAATTCACCACGATCAAAAATTGAATGTTCTCGAAAAGTTCGATGCAACTGCTACTAACTTTTTGGCTTATAAAAACGTATATCTCGACTAAGTAATATGGCTTTAATAGGACAAGTAAAAACCGTCACTTTGTCCTTTTAACAGCATTTTGGTAAAAATAAAACTTTTTACTTTTTCAAAACATGCAAAAATGACTAAAACTAGCAGAAAGCAACATTTCCCAGATTTTTGTTGAATAATTTAACGTTATTTTCAATGTATTAATGCATTTTTAGGTCGTTTGCCTGTCCACTGCAAGCCAAACTACTGTAGTTGAATGAGGAAGGTAGCATCAGGCTACTAGGATGCTCACGTTTTGTTTATTTAAAAACTTCATAAAAAACGCAAAAATATTTTAAATAAATTCTTTTTTTCATTTTTTATCCAATTTAAAATTAAAATAAATGTCCATGCTACCTTCCGCATAAGTTTAGAGTATTATGACCTTAATAGGCCGGGCAAACGACCTAAAATGAATGAGTACATTGAAAATAAAGTTAAATTATTATCAATTTTAAAGTAAGAATTTGGTTTACCGCCTTAAGCGAAAAATACTACATCCAATTTTTGACGTGAGGATTTCATTAAAATAAGATTTTGAAATTGGAATTTGACTCAAATAAAAATTCGTTTTAGCATTCAAAAAATTTTTAATTCTGAATTCCCAAAATTCTAAAACCTCCCATAGGGATCCTTATCGATAAAGTTATTTTGTAATTAGACCCCAATCATTAAACACCCCTTAAACCTTGTGAACATGGGAACGAGAAGTTTTAAGGACAAAATAGAAATGCAAATGTTAAATACAGTACTTGACCGTCTAAACGGACGAAAAGAAATAAAAAGGGAATGACAATAAAATGGTGTGAGCAGTGTCCAAAACTATGACAGTGGACATTTTATACTTCAGGGTGTGCCCACTGTATATCGTAATTTCTTGAAAATATTTACCAATTATCTTTATACAAGATGCCTCGAGGTAAATTTTCGTCTGATAAAGCGGTTTCCAACCCAAATTATATAAGGAATTAAATCACACTTGCTTCGATTTCAGAAAAAATGAACTTTTATTTGGACTTAATGGGGTTGTCAGTGTATTTTGTTAAAATCTGCGAGCCCTTTCAAAATGCTATAAAATCATACAGTAGAGTCTTGTTAGTTGTCCACGAAAAGTAGTTAACAGTACTTTTGATTTGGTATAATCCATATCGATTACGGGCCTCCTGGGCATTTTTTGCCACTTTTTTAGCCAAAATTTGTATGTAATTCGGCTTTTGAAAACAACTCATTCGATTTAGTTCTTAGATAGCTCAAACTGAGCACAAATTATCTATGTGAATAATAAAATTTGTCCGAATCGGACCATTTTTTTTTTTCTGAGATTACTGAAATTGTTTAATTATCAGTTTTGTTAAAAAATTGGAAAACAATGCGCTTATTCGCCGACCATTTTTTTAATTTATTTTTCTATAAATATTTGTGCTCAGTTTGAGCTATCTAAGAACTCAATCGGGTGAGTCGTTTTCAAAAGCTGAATTATATAAAAATGATGGCGAAAAAAAGTGGCAAAAATGACCAGGAGGCCGCGTAATCGATATGTCACATACGTCTCTTACCAAGACATCTTTTTATGGTACTGTAAAGCACTTTTCGTGTGACAGTTATGTCTAAATTAATAGGAGGCGTCCTACTAAAACAACTCTACTGTATACGAGGCAGTGATGGCCACAAATTTTACTACAGATAAGTGGTTTTAAAGGGTCGCTCCTTATTACTATACATAGGAACGTTGTACGAAAAGGCACATTTTTATACTGAAGTAAAGTAATTTCCGTAAGAAACTTATTTATTATGTAAATAGGACGCCTCCTTTTAAAAGCACGTTCCTGTGCATTAAATAAGCAAAGTCTACCTGCTGCAGCATGCTTTCAGATTTAGATCATAAACCCTCACAACCCCCTTTAAGGAGAAGGAAAACAGGCGTGTGGTACCACATAGATGCAAGCAAATGCCAAGTGTACTTTGTAGATCAACACATTTTTAGTTTTAATAGTAAAAAATTGCTTTGAGATTGGACAGTACCTAAAAATACTTGTGTTATTAAGGATAAGGACGAATAAATTATACAGTGGGTTCGGTAATATAAATTGTGCTGGCAGTAGAACGTAAAAACGTATAATTTCAAATTTTAAAATAATTTTTGTTTTCGAAAAATGATGTAGAACTATGATTATCGGTGTCAAATTTCATTCTGAAAATATGCCTAGAATGAAATTTGACACCAACACTAGTAGTTGTGAATGTTTTTCAATTTGGTTATTATTAAAAAAAATCATTATCATTTATGCGATTTTACTCCGAAAGCATCCATTTTTGTCATATATGACTTTAGTTTACGAGAGATCTTTAGAGAGATTAATTCACGAGAGTTATTTAGGTTTTAGATTCATAACATTAACTACGGGCTAGTAAAGAAGGGTTAAAATATCTGTTAAATTTTCTAGCGGCGGCTGTATCTTTAGCGTGGATATTTTTTATGAAAAAGCATAAAAACGCAGAAAATGCCAAGTTTTTAAATAAAAAAATTGTTGACTTTAGCCCTACTCTACGGGAATAAATATTATTTCATTTACAAGCTATTATAAACTCACTGTGATGACAACTTTTTTAAGTAAGGAGACTTTAAATTGAGTTCAATAAAATCATATTGAAATATGGAAAACATACCATTAAGGTTGTCAAAACGCAGAATTAAGTCTTATTTGACTCAAAATTTGCAAAGTTTCAACGAAAAAGTTAAATTACCGAAATGGTCAGGAATGGGAAATTAATTCTGGGGCAGAAAGCGTTTTCGTTAAAATAATAAAAAGTGTAAAATTCATATTTTTACACCAGTTTCACCAGGACAGTGATAGAGTTAAAGAAAAAAATATACATGGGGAGGCCCTAATGACCCGAAAGTTTTTTTACCAAAACAAATCCAACCATTGCGCACTTTCGGACCATTGAGCACCAAAAAGGCCCATTTGGGAAGTAATTCTAAAAAATGCACGGGTGTTTTCGGACGACTGGGGCTGCCCCTTGTAGATCGGTTCATGGAGACGCATCATTGAAGTCATCATCTGAAGATAACATCAAACAAACTGAAAAATGAAATCATTTTTTGAATCTAGCCTAAATTAAATAAAAACCCATAATTAGTAGTTTTAATATGACACCCACGTTTTTAAATTACATTTTGACTCTAATGGTGTCTTATAATATATGACTAGGGTTAGTCCATTAGGGGATTTTTCAGTTTTCAAGTTCGATATAACAATAATTTTCATTTACACTAAAACGTATACTAAAACGTTATCGACCCTAACTAAGGTAACTTTTTTTTAAAACACCCAACCAGTTTTGTCGCGGCCATTTGAGAACGGAATAAGATATCCGCAAACGGATTTCTGCATCCAACATGCAATAAAAAACTCCAAGACCAAACTTTTTTGATTTTTCACCGGATGTCGGGTTATTCCGGAAATTGACCGGTAAAAGTTTAAGTCGATTCTGAGAACACCGCACATCCTTCGAAGCCAATTTTTTGGCATCGAGTACAACTTTTTGTCAGGAATTTGGCATCGAGTACAACTTTTTGTCAGGAATTTTTTGGCAAAAATCTTTTTGTCATATGACACCGCTAAAATAGAGCCAATTATTTTATATATGATGAAATTCTATCAGCTCATAAGTGCTCTTTGGTGTAATGGTAAGGTTCACGACTCTGACGCTGGTTGTAAGGGTTCGCTTCCTGGTAAATGCATATTTGTTTTTTTATAATTTTCGATTTTTTCGAGAAAAAAGAGTTAGCGCAGTTTGAGCGAATCCAAAATAGTTGTGACAAAAATGTTATTGCCAAACATTTTCTCTTAAAAAACTACCCAGGTAAGTGTATTTTCAGCTTCACAGGTCCCCTAATTTAAGAGATACAAAAAGCTGTAATTTGACCTTTTAGCGGTGTCATATGACAAAAAAAAATGTTGCCAAAATATTTCTGACAAAAAGTTGTACTACGTGCCAAAAAATTGGCTTCGAAGGATGTGCGGTGTTCTCAGAATCGACTTTTTAAACTTTTACCGTTTAATTTCCGGTATAACCGGACATCCGGTGATAAATCAAAAAAATTTGGTCTTGGAGTTTTTTATTGACTGTTAGATGCAGAAATCCGTTTGCGAATATCTTGTCCCGTTCTCAAATGGCAGCGACAAAACTTGTTGGGTGTTCTAAAAAAATAGTTACCTAAGCAGAATATGACCCCTAAAAATTTCTGAGACCACCACTAGGTGGCGAAAATTAACTTTTAAAAATCTTAATTGTAACGTGAAATGAAAAATAGGTATAAAAAAGTTAATTTTATTTGAGGAAATTGAGGGCATATGTTTTTTTCTAGAAAAACCGGAAAATTCTAAAATTAAAAAAAAATAAAAGCAAACACGAAGCGAAATTGAAGCTACTTTTTCTCCAGTGGCCTAGCCCTAAATATGACCCATATAATATGAGTCATATTACACCTGAGAATGAAATTTTCTTTGCATTCTAATAAAAATTTTTTTAATATGACTTGAGTTGGGGTGAAATTACATATTTAATTACACTCATATAACGTCGCCTATATGTTTGTTCCGCGACTATCCACTATTTGGGCCTACGCAATGCTATTATTTAACGTCATCCGCCAACGTCTTGCGGGCGTGTAATGACACCTATTTTGCGGGATAGAAATTTAGGGGGATGTAGAAGATATTACCTGCACGGACAAAGTAACCTGGGTTTTTTAACACAGATATAAAAAATTTGTGAATTATTTTTTTAACCCCCTCACACCCTTTGACTATCTGAAGGCAAAAAAAATTTCGGGGGCCAAAACGGCGACAGAAATTACATCGTCACAGACCTACATTCAATGCGTCATAGAGTTTGCAATTTTATTCCAAAAATATTGTTTGAAACTTTCATTACGATAGCCGTTTCGAAGATATTTTTTCCTACTTTTCGCCAAAGTTTTTTAAAAAATTAATTTGTGTGAAAGATACATAAAATCGAAATTCTGAGGAAGCCAATTTTTAGGAAAGTATTTCAGGATTCTTTTGATATAAGTGTATTTTTTCTGCAGTCTTTATACGAAGAATAATTATTTCACAAGTGATATAATGATAATCATATGATATCATATAAGTTATATCATATAACTTATATGTCATTGTAAAAACTTTATGGTTTTCCAAGAAATACAAGGTGAGTTAACCTCTCTTTTCTCTGGCAGTTATCGAGTTCACAGAGTTCGAAATTTGAAAATGTTATGTGTTATTTACTTAATTCTATCCTTGATATCAATCAGTGAAAAATAAGTTAATTGATATCTCTTCCAGTTTTCCCGTGATAAGCCCTGAAAGTATTGCCTTTAGATAGGCTTTTGGGTGTTAGGCGAAGTTCTCGTTTCTGGGTGTGAGGAGGTTAAGTAAATAAACTGAAATATACGTTTATATACATTTTGTCAAAGCAAAAACGCGGAAAAAAATAAGTTAATTTGTCCAGACAAGTACTCAACTCATTTATATTTGTTTGCATATATCAAATTTTATATTAATATATCCAAAGTTTTGGAACACACATTTTTTGGAGTATGATCAAAAGACTAGTTCTCACATTTGGTAAAGTTATGGTGATTACTACACACACATTAAAGTACATTCATTAAAAACAGAAAAAAGTGACATTTAATCGCGCTCAAAGCAAAAATCTCAGAAAAAATTTACTCTGTCCGGCAGATATTATCTTCGATATATAAGACTTGGGTGGTTTTTTTAGGAGCTACGCACAAATGACGGCTTTCTGGTATTTTGAAAACCCATAACTTATGCGGCATAATGATATATATTGGCAGATCGAGAATTTATTCCGCATCTCGGCGTTCGCGCATTTTTCTCCTCTCGCTTTCAGACCGGTGACGTAGTAATGGCAGATTCCCGGGTCGGTCTATTTTCAAAGTTGTTTCAATAGGCCAAAATTTCAGGTCTGTAGACTGATTACGGGGTACTGAAGGAGTTCGCAATCTGATATACAGCATTACATCAGATGACGTCACTTATGAGTCATAATCCGGACTCCGGCCAGATTTATTCTTGTCACGGTTTTCTCTAATTTCCTTCATTGAAATTCTCCTTTTGACCCAACTTGACGATCTTTCACTGTTGTTATATAAGTGAATTATGGATCAGATTCGAACTTCCCACGTGTCAAATTTAACCCTTATTTCGCGTTTTTAATAAGTTACCGTGTTGTACAAGTTGTAAAGATTTTCTTTGACGTCTGTTTAAAGTGACCAAAAATGACTCATAATGACGTCATCGATAAATCTGATATCAGATTTCGAACTCCTTGTGGCCCGTATTAGTCTTTACAGACCGAATTTGGCTGATTGAAACAACTTTGAAAATTGGACCGACCGGAAAATCCGCCATTACCGGTCTGAAATTCAAAAAAACAATCCAAACGCGAGACGCGGAATTAAATTCTCGATCTGCCAATATATAGTTTATGGGGTTTCAAAATACCAGAAGCCGTCATTTGTGCGTAGCTCCTAAAAAAAACCCACCTTGCTATTCTTATTTATTAATACTGACCAACAGTAGAAACTGAGTTTGCTTTTGACGTTTTCGATTCCAACTTTTGGTGAGTTTTTCTATGTTGTTTCAAGTTTGCCGATTGGGCAAATGATTTTCCACACTTTTCACATTTGAAAGGTTTGTCTCCGGTGTGAATCCTCATGTGTGTTGTCAAATTGAACGCAAGACTGAAACGACGACCACAGTTTTCGAATGGACATTCGAATTTTCGCTCGCCAGTATGAACCAAAAGGTGCCGTTTTAACTGAAATAAACAGTTGATTCGGGTTTTTAGTCAAATTGTAAATATTTCACGGAAACGGTGATTTCACAACGAGATTTTAAAATAAAAATAATCTAAAACATGATATACAGCAGGGTCCGGCGGATAGGTGAGGGCGGATAGGTGAAATCCGGCTAATGGGTGAAGGTTTTGAGCGAAAAAACTTTTCCGGCGGATAGACGTAAGGCAAAAGATAGGGGTTTATTTTCAAAACTTCCTAGGCAAAAAGATAGG
>SCLH01000369.1:125450-174735 GCA_004367855.1 Oikopleura vanhoeffeni | reverse complement strand
GTTCTTCTGTCTATTTTGAATTTCGCATGTTTTATTTTAGCTAAGTTATGCCTTCTCAAACAAACTTTTGCCTAAAATTAATTTTTTCTAGATTTTGAAAGTTTAATTTACTTTGTTAAGTTCTGTATTAAATTTCTTATTATAAAAATGGTTTGAAGAAGAATAAATCGAAAACGTTAACCGTATGAAAATCGCATTTTAAAAATATGAAATAAGCTTATTTTTCTTGAAACGTTGTTAACTCAATATTTACTTGGATTGAAATCGATAAGTGGTATTTTGAAGATTTTCTCCAAGTTTTTCTTTTTGATTAAGGGGGTGGTGTTAGTGATTTTTGGGATTTCAGAGGCTTCGTACGGTTAGACAAATGCAGACTGGACATTTTTGAAACACACATTAGAAAGATCTATCTTTGATCTCACTATTTCATTTGACAGTTTAGTACCACTTTCACCAACCATCTGGTTAACTGCGGTTAAAGACGAGTCTCTCAGCTTTTTTCGAAGAAACAAGGATCCTTGAGCTTATATCGGATAGTTTTGAGATTTGGTGAGAATCTAGAAAATTGTCTGAATTTTAGTGAATCGGTTCTGTTTTTTTCGATTTTTGCATGTGGGGTCAGGAATTTGGCTGAATGTGCCGAAAAACGGTGCTTTTGGACGTTTTGATAAAAGGCTTTTTCTGTGGAAATGCCAGAAACGTCATTTTCGAAATGTAACAAGTTCTAGGAGTGGTTAACATCGAATTGGTCGTACTTTTTCGAATTTCGCCCTGATTGGCTATAAATCGACAAAAAAGTGCGCGAAAATGACAATTTTGAAAATAAAAGTGATAATTAGAAAATTTTAATGTTACCAAAAGATTCCTTGGGTATGATTTGCTGGAAAAGATATTAGCAACTATGGTCTGATTTTCAACACACACAGTGCTAGAGATCGAATGAAAATTTTAATGAAAAACTTTATTTTTTTTTTCTAGAATCCGCTTTGGTCAAAATCAGACCATGGTTGCTATTATCGTTTCCAGCAAATCATATCCAAGGAATCTTTTGGTGACATTTAAATTTTCTAATTATCACTTTTATTCTCAAAATTGTCATTTTCGCGCACTTTTTTGTCGATTTACAGCCAATAAGGGCAAAATTCAAAAAAGTACGACCGATTCAATGTTCACCACCCCCAAGGGCTTGTTATATTCCGAAAATAACGTTTCTGACATTTCACAGAAAAAGCCTTTTATCAAAACGTTCAAAAAACACCCTTTTTCGGCACATTCAGCCAAATTCCTGACCCCTCAGGCAAAAATAAATAAAAAACAGAACCGATTCGCTACAATTCAGACAATTTTCTAGATTCTCACCAAATCTCAAAACTATCCGATATAANTCGGTTCTGTTTTTTATTTATTTTTGCCTGAGGGGTCAGGAATTTGGCTGAATGTGCCGAAAAAGGGTGTTTTTTGAACGTTTTGATAAAAGGCTTTTTCTGTGAAATGTCAGAAACGTTATTTTCGGAATATAACAAGCCCTTGGGGGTGGTGAACATTGAATCGGTCGTACTTTTTTGAATTTTGCCCTTATTGGCTGTAAATCGACAAAAAAGTGCGCGAAAATGACAATTTTGAAAATAAAAGTCATAATTAGAAAATTTAAATGTCACAAAAAAATTCCTTGGGTATGATTTGCTGGAAACGATATTAGCAACTATGGTCTGATTTTCAACACAGTGCTAGAGATCAAATCATAATTTTAATGAAAAACTTTAATTTTTTTCTAGAAACCGCTGTAGTCAAAATCAGACCATAGGTGCTTATATCGTTTCCGGCAAATCATACTCAAGGAATCTTTGTGTGGTATTTAAATTTTCTAATTATCACTGTTACTTTCAAAATTGTCATTTTCGCGCTCTTTTTTGTCGATTTACAGCCAATCAGGGCGAAATTCGGAAAAGTACGACCGATTCGATGTTTCTCACCCATAGGGCTTGTTACATTCCAAAAATGACGTTTCTGGTATTTTCACAAAAAAAATCCTTTCATCAAAACGTCCAAAAAACACCTTTTTTCGGCACATTCAGCCAAATTCCTGAGGCAAAAATCGAAAAAAAACAGAACCGATTCACTAAAATTCAGACAATTTTCTAGATTCTCACCTAATCTCAAAACTTTCCGATATAAGCTCTAGGATCCTTGTTTCTTTGAAAAAAGCTGAGGGACTTGTCTTTAACCGCGGTTAACCAGATGGTTGGTGAGAGTAGTACTAAACTGTAAAAAAGAGTTGTGAGATCAAAGATAGATCTTTCTAATGTATGTTTCAAAATTGTCCAGTCTGAATTTGTCTAACCGTATGAAGCCTCTGAAATCCCAAAAATCACTAACACCAGCCCCTTAAGGGGGTCGGTGCATTTTGGCAGATACGGATATGGGCTCTTGATGAAAAACTTTTCACTGGGTTTATATATTTTTCTCAATATACCACCAAAGTAATGTTCCATACTCCAGGCAACTTTTGTAACTAAAGAATTTCCGAGTCATTGCTTTTTAAGAAAATTTTGAGCTCGAATTAAACTTTTCAAATTCAACAAATTATGAGAAATTTTTGAAAAAAGTTCCGAGCATTATAGAAAAATTTTCCTCATTTCTTGTTCAAAAACTTTAAAACTTATTTCTATGGAATCCTTAGCTGAAAATATTGAGAATGCCTACTTTTTCTTTTATCAAATATGTCCTCGTTTTGTTTCTTCTCTCTTGTTTATACTCTGAATCATAGTTTTTTGAATGAAAATACGGTTTGCGCGAAATGTCTTTAGCCCTCTTTCATCAAAAATTAAAAAAAAATATTTACCGAGGGACCTTGCCTAATTGGTTGAAGCGACTCGTTCACGCGCGCAAAAATTTAATAAATTATAATCATGAAAATAAAATATTTACTTTCGATGTGCCTAAAAATTTCGTTTTTTTGCGTCTTTTTAGGAATTTTAATTTCGATTTTAACGTAGAAATCAGTATCGAAATTAATTTATTAATATTTCACCGGTGATCGAGACCATTTTTTGAGCTTCTAATTAATAAAAAGAAATTTTGAATGTAATGTTAGAAACGAAAGTACAAAAGAGGCGCGTTTTAGAGTGTTTATTTTAAAGACCAATTTATAAAGTAAAAATAATCGATTCTGAAAAAAAAAGACAATTAAACAAAAGTGAGTCACAAAGTGGCCAACTTACGTTTGGAAATACTTTTATTCGAAAATTATGAGGTGCGCAAAAAGTTTCCCATGAAGACAAAAAAATTGAAAAAAGTGGCAAATCTGCCAAAATGCACCGACCCCCTTAAGGGCCTCGGTGCATTTTGACAGAACGGATATTCGTGGATATGGGCTCTTGATGAAATACTTTCAACTGGGTTTATATATTCTTCTCAATATACGATCAAAATGATGTTTCATAATCCAGGCAACTTTTGTAACTACGGAATTTTCGAATTATTGCTTTTAAAGAAAATTTTGAGTTCGAATCAAACTTTTATGAGAAATTTTTGAAAAAAGTTCCGAACATTATCAAAAATGCCTTATTTTTCTGTTCATATTTTTGCATTATTTGTTTCAATCAAACGAAAAAACTCCTCTTATATGGCTACTTAACTTTTCGCGTAGGTGACCACATATTTTTATTGCTATTTGAAAAATCATAGGACACTTTTTGAGATTTTGTTCGCAAACTTATTTGGAAATATTTTGAACAATTTTCCTCATTTCTGGTTCAAAATTTTTCAAACTTATTTTTCTGAAATCCTTAGCTCAAAATATTAGGAATGGCTACTTTCACTATATTTAAACGTGTCTACGTTTTGTTTCTTCGCTCTTGTTATACTCTGAATCATACTTTTTTGAATAAAAATACGGTTTGCGCGAAATATACCTAACCTTAACAATAACTTTATGTTCAAGCAAAATGTAGAAGCTTGCGGATATCTTCATGTATATTCACACTATTCACACTTTTGTGAATATCCCGGCCCTGATTAGGAAACGTAGTGTGTTTTTAAGTAGTAGGGCCGGGATATTCACAAAAGTGTGAATAAGGAATATGAAGATCTACGCTTGAAATTTGATAAAAACGTTGAATCATACTTGAAAAATTGAAAAAAATTCCCCTCCCACCTGAGTCAGGCTCATTCTCTAATAAAAATTAAAATAATTATTTGAACAATTTTTAAGAACAATTATTCGGCTGTTTCATCGTATTTTGTCGTCTGAGAGCCTTAACGCAAAACAAATCTCGGAAATCATTTTTCAAACTGTTACATTAAATCTAAATAAATTTTGGTACCCTACATGGGTGCCGCAGCGGCACTGCCGCTCATCTGGACAAACGTTCTGATGATATATTTTTAAGGGAACGAGAGTCAAGGGAAGGAAAGAGGAGAAGGAAAAAACCTAAAAAGGACTGGTATGAAAAAGGAAAGAAATAATTAAGGGAACTAAATTTTAAAAGAAAATAAGATTCGAAAAATTCCTGTCCGAAAAGGCATTTTTAAATCATAAAACGTTCAAATGATTTGATAAAAAATGGTTATATGACTAAAATTTTCGTCATAAAAAACCTTGTCTAAAAATCGTTCTGTACTGAAAATATAAGGACTTTGTCACCATTTGTGTCCTTATAAAAATAAGTTCGCCGATTTAAAATTTTTTCCTCTTTACTGGTACTGAGCAGGGGTCAGCACATATGAAAATTTTTCTGATTGGATCTGGATCGGATTGGTCGGCTCAAATTTATTTTGGATCGGATCTGGATCAGATCGGTTGGCAAAAATTATTTTTGGATCGGATCTGGAAAAACTTTCTCGTAATTTGTCGAATTTTAAAAGTTTAATTCGAACTCAAAATTTTCTAAAAAAGCAATAATTCAAAAAATTTTTAGTTACAAAAGTTATGAAACATTACTTTGGTGGTATATTGAAGAGAATACGTCCAGTAAAAATTTATTCATCAAGAGCCCATATCCACATTTGTCAAAATGCACCGAGGCTCTTAAGAAGCATGTTAAAATATTTGTGTTATAGACTGTACTTGGTAGCAAATAAGTCATTGCTTCCCTAGGTATCATTTCAATACTTCTGGTCTCGAAGAGAATTTGTGAAACTCTAAAGTTTTATTTCAAATTATACCATAACAAGAAAGCCAAGACATTCTTATCAAAAAATTTATTTTTATAAAAAAATGAATCGGGTCGGATCGGAGGCTCTGGATCGGATCGGCTCGTGAATAAAATGGATCGGATCTTATCGGTCGGGTTTTCAGAAAATTGGATCGGATCTGGATCGGATCGGTCGACTTTTGAAAAAATGGATCGGGATCGAATCGGATGACTCAAGAAAAGATTGGATCGGATCGGAAAAGCGATCCGATCCACCGATGCGATTCCGATCCAATTGTGCCAACCCCTTGTACTGAGACCGAATTTTAACAAAATTTCAAAAAGCGCGACGCAAATTGTTTTTTTGGTTCCAAATATTTTTTTAGATTTGTTATGCATAGTACGGTACTATTAGTACCAGGTAACTCCAGGGAGTGGTTGTCGCTGATTAAGCTGTTTTTTGAAGTTTTTATAAATGGTTTCTTGATGAACTGGTAGAGGTGGTATTGAAAAAACTTTCTGAACGTGAAGAACAAGTGTCGAAAATAATGTCAACACTTATTGTGATATGATACAATTCAACCTAACCCTTGATAAGCCTCTCAAAAAGAAAACTAAAAAGCTTACTCCTCCTACAATTTACATGATTTTTTTTCTAATTTTTCAAGTAAAGTTTCGAAGAAGCAATATCCTTAATAATTCAAAGCCCTTTTTTCAAAATTTTGCTTTCGATAGACAATTTTTCTTCGACCACTTTTCGTCGAGATTTTGTTTTTCGGTCTTGTCGCATTTTTGTTCGTTGAAAGCAAATTTAAAAAAAAGCTCTGGATTATTGTTGGTATTGGTTTTCCAGAACTTGACTCAAAAAACAAACAAAAATTGATGTAAATTGTAGGGGGAGTAAGCTTTTTAAGTTNAGAAAAAAATTAATATATGGGTGTCAACCGTAAGGCTGAAAAAGGTTTAGCTTCATATGATATAAGGAATTTAAGGGATTGTAGTTGCTGTCCAGCGATGTGCTGGGGGGTGAATAAGCCGGTTTTAAACTCAAATATCCTTTTTGTGAGAATAAGTGAAGCGGATGATTTTTTTCCAATTGAAGATTGTAGTCCCGTAACTGAGAAGTCAAAAATTGATTGCATGTTTTATAAAAATATTATCGCAATCACCTTTAAATGCAAAAAAAGTATGCTGGTATCGTCTTCCATTGATATAACCGTCATATCCCGTATCCAAGATAATCACAAATAATGCCCATATGTATGGTAGGATCTCGGAGTGTAAGACGCTCCAATCGTTGACCTTTTAGTATAAGTACCTGGACAACCTGGGAGAGAGGGGCACGGTGTAGTAGCAACTCGAAATCAATGCAGCCGGCTATAACTGCAATATAATATATCAGTACGAATATACAGTATAATTTATTCTTGATTTACAGGTAGTGGTTTGATACAATAGTATTAAAAAAATAAATGATAGACCCGAAATTAGGCGTGTCATTATGGAAAAAAATAAATTTCAAAAATTTTTGGTCGAGAGATTTCTATAGTATCATATGCCAACACACAAAAAATTAATAATGTCCGACATTTTTTGTGTTTGTTCATTGATACCGATAGAATTTCGACGAAAAATTTTTGGAATTAGTTTATTTTGTTTTGAGCGAAAGTATATTCGCGGAAAATGCGGCGAAAATTAAATTGTAATGTCACATTCTGCTGTTTGCATAAGAAAAGATTGGTAATTCCTTTAGGAACTCTACAAGGAAATAATGAAATTGCGATTCCCACCGACGACAGGTGAGAAAACTCTGAGACTGAAACTGACTTTTGTTTTAAATTAAAATCAATTATCAAATAAGATTATTGTATATTCATAAAAACTATATTCAATTGTTTTGACATTAGTATATTGTTAATGTTATTTCTAGAATCATTAATTGTTTTAATTAATTTCGTGAGACTGAAACTTTGAAACTGACCTTAATGTACTTAATTAAATTATTAGGACGGTTGGATTTTTTTGGGTTTTGAGATATGTGTTGAAAAAGACAATTTAAATTGATAAAATGTATGGACTTTAAATCCACCAGAATTGTTCATTTGACCACAGAACGGTTGCCAAACTTACACAGCATTCAAGAACTTAATAGGTCAGAGATGATTCGATTTGTCCAAAATCACCGGAAATAATCTTTCAAAATCGACGTAATGGGTCAAGATCTACTCTTCGACACCAAGAAATTCCTGAAATTTTTTTTGACCAGTGCTTAATTCATTTAAATAGATGACTGGCGGGACATCGTCCATTCTGTATTTCATTATTGACATGTAATTTTAACTATTGGTATAGACTAAAAACATAATTTCTCAAATAGTTTATTCTGAGAACGTTATTGAATTGCGTGTTATTTTAATAGCAGCTTTATATTTATTAGAATTTTGTGGATAATTAATAAAAAAACAAGTTCGTTTTCAAAAAGTTATTAATAAGATAAATTAGCTTATTATTCATTTTTGAAAAATAAAATTTAGTTCCAAAAATTAATGCAAACTTATTTGCTTCCTTGTAGTGAAGATGATATTTGAAATAGTCTATCTTGAAAAAGCTTAATTGTGATGAAACCATTTATTTTGGAAAATAAATATTTTTTCAAATGTATATCTGTTTTGTATTCAAATAGGACTTTTATTATTTGTGAAAATAATATTACTGTTTATACCATTCAGAAGTGATTTTTCTTTAAGTTCACAGGAGTTTTAATACAACTTGATTATTTCGTTAAATTTTTGAAGTTGATGTTTATCTTTATTATCATGCAATTAAAAATTCAAATAAATATAAGTCCTAATTATTATGATATTTGGGGGTAATTAAACAACAATTTAGACTAAAAAATTGAAAATTGTTAATTTGGATAGAAATAAAAGTACTGATATAATTTAAGAACGGAATAAGATAAAAATCAGTATTAATGTCGAATTTTTTTTTCAAATTATTTTTATTCATTTCGAAATTTATACTTTTGGTATTGCATCTCTTTAAAATTAATAGACTATAATTAAAGTATTTCATAACTTCGGCCTATAAATAGTACTTAGCGGCTCATGTGCCCAGCGGGCGAAGAGTATCGCTTGTCTGAGGTATAGTAAGCGGTGTGGGTAGCAAGGTGTGGTAGCTGGCGGAAATGACAAATGCTGGCGTTTTGGAGCGAACCTGCTTAAAACCTTCTTTGAGCATATGTGATTAACGCCGCTGACTTGTGACGCACTTAAAACCATTTCCTTAGAATTTTCTCGTTTCAAGCTCAAATGTATCGCGGATATAAACTAATGGTAGAGGCTGAAATGCGATAAATTCGGTACGACTTCAAAATTTTCGAATTTGGTAATAGGTCGAGATCCTTATTATCCAGCGAAATAAAAGTCTAAAAATCTATTTTATACAGTTGTGGCATGGGACAACCACTTTTTGGTCAAAATTCGACTGTAGCTCATTGCCGGACAATGAATATATTCGTTACTGTAGAATCAAAACTTTTATTATCCCAACTTTGAATGCCCAACAATTCAGATTGTTTTTCATTGTACGGGACTACTGAATAGATTTCGGGTTGTTGGGTAAATTGGAAGAAAAATTATAATTTTCTGGAAACTCACTACTGTAACATAACCGATCAAACTTAAGTCATCTCGGTGTGAGTTAGTTTTCGTAAGAAAATGTGTTCTTAAGGGGGTTTGGGTGCTAACACAGCAAGTGCTCGGGAGTTTTTGACTAGCTTTTTGAAGCCTGATTATATTTGTTTGGAATGTTGGAAACTTTAAAATATAAAAAAAATTGTTCCGTAAACACTGAGAAAACACTTTACGCGAACGCTTTTTCTCAAGCCTTTATTTGTCTCCAGCAGGATCTTCAGAAAGATTCTTTCTCGCGAGGTTTATTTCCAAGTTGATTCAAACTTGCAAATATAATCAGAAACGTTTGGTTGACCACAAAGACGTCGGATTTTACCGAAAACATATTACGGTTGGGTTATTCGTGATAATGGAAAAAAGTGACTTTCTTGGAAATAAATATTCTGTTAATATTATTTAGATTCTTTTTGTTATGAACAGAAAATTTAGCTTACAAAAAGATATATACGTGCGATTTCATTTTTAATCATTTTTGAGGTGATTCTCTTTCAATGCATACATCTAAGTTGCGTCTACTCGGGGCTATATTAACAATAACAAGCAGCAATGTCAATATTATATACCAAACAATCAAAGGGCCTATTTCAGTAGTAATTAGTTGCTTTGAACCTTTCGAAATAACTACTTTTCTAAGCTTCAGTTTATGATGCAGAATTTCAGTTTCGCTATCATAATAACATTTTGTACATATAATGTGATAATGTACTTTTGGTTAAAACCTCAAAAAAGGTTCAAAAAACGAAATACAAAAAAAATTTCCCGCCAAATGGATTTCTCAGGACCGATTGAACCAGAGAGAGTATTTGCGTTGATGTTATCAAACAAATCCGATATATTTTTGCATGCAATCGAGCACGCCAAACCACTCTTTACGGGGTGGCAAGCGCTTGTGGCAAGATTGGTCATTTTTTTCGGTAGTGATTTTGAAAAAAAAAAATGTGGAAAATTTTTTTATTTTTATTTTTTATGCGAGGAAATGAAAAGTGTTCATACTGGCAGAACGTTTATATTTTAAAGTTTTTTGATCAGTACGGGGTGGAGGTTATCGTAAAAGAGAGTCAAAAAACCTGACGTGTGTGTTTCTGTACAAACTTCCATTTCCAACTTGACGCCGATGTGGGGAGTTTTTTGTAAGGGGCGATATTTAAGTAGAACTCAGACGATTTTCGGGTGTGAGATGCAACAGAAGAAGTTTCACGTAAAATGAAAGTTTTTTTTTTCCATGAAGAAAATAGAGAAGAAACAGCTTTTTTAGTAGAATAGAAAGTTGACTTCAAGTGAGTTTTGAATATAAGAAGAATGTGCCTGATTAAGAAGTTGAAGGTAGCCCTATAACCCGCAATTTTATACAGATTTTGTTAAAAAATAAACCATTTTTATAAAATTGGGGCGGTGCCAAGACATGGCACAAAGCCTGTTGTCACAAGGCAAGTGTTGTAAGATTTGATCAAAGTGCAGGAAAGAATAGTTCACGTTTGACCTTGCATCGGTGAAAATGACGGGATAAGCCGACATGAGATATCAGAAAATTGTCTCATCAAGTGATTCGGCCGCTGATTTTTTACAGAAATTGTCAAAAAAACTAACTGAATGTAATAATTTGGAGCGTTGATTTGCGGAAGAATTCGATACTGATTCCTAGAGAGTCGAGCGAGACAAAATACAAAAAAAAGCATTTTCAGATTGTTCCAAACCAGCAGTCCAGAAATATTTAGACATGGCGACTGAAAGACAGTTAAAGGTGGCTCTTTTTTGGTCGTTTTTATTCAGCAAGAGTTTTTATAAAATTGATCAAGAGAAAATTTTTGGACGAAAAATGCCTAAAGATTTCATAATGCTTTGAGATTTTTCGAAAGTTTTACCGAATTATAAAATAAAGAGTTTGAAACTCAAAATCGTTCCTGAAATAGATAAAAAATAATGGTAATGAGCTGATAACGACATTATGTGTGGTTCAGCTGACGGATAATGGAAGCAAGCAAGAAAGAATTAGTTTAGAACAACTAAATTATTGTCGTAAGTTTAGAATTGAACCCAATCCCCCGCCAACGAATCGTGGCTGCCTAACCGCCGCCCTTCTAGGACCTTAAGTTAGAGTTAGTTGGAAAAAAGAAGCTCGCAGAGCGATGATCCCAGAATTAGTATAGCATTGTAGACTACAATTGTGTGAGTATAATATAGTATTTTCCGAAATCTTTTTTCAAGTGTTGAATTCTGTTCAATGATTAGAATGTGTCATCCGGAAATTCTGTGACAGGGACTCTTGTCTTGTTGCTGTTTGAGGGAGCCTAACTTTGCACGTCAAGAGTGTGCGTGGCAGCTATATATAGACACACATGAAGAGCACTATAGCGTCGAGATGCGTTGAACGAAAACAAGACAAATAGAGAAAAATACTAAATTGCAAAAGTTGAATTGGCAGAAAAATTTCCCACCAAACTGAACAGAGGTTCGTAAAACCCGCCAAGTTTAAGAGGGACGCATGCGACTGCGGCCAGACTTGAGTGCAAGTTAACTTACGAAATTAATGTAGGCGATTATAATTATTTGCTAGTTTAAAATGAGAATCGTTTTACCACATGTTTCGAATTTTATTCATCGTTCAGGGTAGATGGCGTAGACACCCGAAATACAAATAAAGAATTAAGTTGCTGTTTGTAACCTTTTTGGTGCTTATTGATCTGTAGCATGAAAGCCAGAATAATGTTGCCATCTACTGTATAGAAAAAATTTTTGTCTATTTAGAAAGAACTTTTGGGAGTCCGACGACTTGATAATTTGTTGAATTCGTGGAAGAGATCTGTTCGAAAAGAATTCACAGGCATATGGAAAAGATTTTTCCGCGAGTTTTTGTTAAAAATTTTTTCGTTATTTTTTTTGGAAATCTGTAGAATAAAATTAGAAAGGAAAGATTAGGCCACTTTAATTTTGTTTCAGGTGCGTGTCTACATGATTGTTCTGAAGCCGTGAAATTTCAGTAAAATCTTTTTTTCATCTTCTGTCGAATTGAAGTGGAAAATAGTTAGAAAAATTTCGCAAGATCATGTCCAAAATTTAAAATTGTGTTGTTTTGTTCGAATGTTTCAATAGAAAAGTCAGGGTAGAGACACTGTATTAATTTTTGTTGTATCTATGTAATATTCGTGTATGTCGAAGTTGACATAACGATCATTAAGATACAATATAAATAAATTAGTGATGTTTACCTGATTTTTTCAGTTGTCAACCAAGGAGTTGGTCGTCGGCGATTTTCTTCAAACTGATGCGATGCAATTTTTCCCACTCGGTTGTACACTGCGATAAGTGCCATTTGGCAAAACTGACATTCTTTAAAGAGATTCATGCTATAATTAAATTGCCAAATAAAATTTGTGGGTGTAATTAGGCCCATTCTTTAGATAATATTAGAACATTTTTTAATTATCAAAAACTGCAAATTTGAAGGTCAATTTTTATCTCTTAAAAAAAAGTTGTTTTTTCTACTTTGCTCATTTTGGACATTTTTTCTATGAATTAATGAAACTTTCATATCAGGAATTTACCCATACGCGACATAGAAATCCTGACTTTGTTTAGGCAGTCTACCACGGTGGACGCGTATTCATTTCCTAATCTCATAATAAATGTAATAGTTTTCAAGATCGTCCTTAAAAATTGCCTGGCAGGTGGTGGGTTAATTCGGACCCCAATGGGAAGAAAATTTCATATGTGTGAACTTTTTCCTCATTTTAACTCCTAGGTGTCTAAAACAATTCCATTTTTGTACATTGGAAGAAAAGGTTAATAATTGAACTTAGAGCGTCACACAAAAACCCTATTTTATAAGATTAAGCCTTGAACAAGTTTCATTCATCCATATTAATTAGTGCGAAATAACATTTGTTACTGGTATATTTCGTGATGAGTGTAGTGTCACCATTTTAATACCATATAAGTTTGAAAATACTTATTTCTCGAAAATAAAAACTTTCATTTTCGAAATCTTAATTTCCTTAGAACTTGAATAGGTAGTCCATTTCACACAAAAAATTGGGTAGACTGAAATGCAGCCTTTGAACATGTTCAGCTTCCACAGTTCAAAACATTTTTTTTATATCGGATTACGAGACAAGTACCAATTTTAACAAAATTTTTCAGTTGTTCAAACAACATTTACAGTTTTACCAAATCAATTTGAGTTGCGAAGATTAATTCTAGGGTAGAAATTAGAACGTCCTTTACCTCCCTCACACCCAGAACGAGAATTCGCCTACAATGCCCAAAAGCCTATTCTAAAGGCAATACTTTGAGCGCTATCTACGGGAAACTGGGAATAGATATCATTTACTTATTATATTCACTGATGGAGATCAAGGAAGTAAAAATTAAGTAAACTAACACGTAAACATTTTTAAATTTTTCGAAGTTTTGTAAACGTAGATAACTGCGAGAGAAAAGAGAGGTTCACTCACCTTGTATTTCTCCTTAAATAAACCCTAACATTTTACTACATGACATTATAAGTATCAATGATTTCAGAAGTGAAACTAGCTCTTGTGAAAGCGGTCTCAAATTTGGAAATGATGATATCTTGTATTCGTTATCAATAAACAATTATTCATTATCCGCCGCGCGTCGAAATTTGCAGTAATAATTGTGAAAAATAATTGCTAATTCTAGCTGATAATACTCAAAATCAGTACCACTCGTTATGTTCTATCTATTTGATCGTGATTGTCTTTTGTAGGCTCTGATTTGGGTTTAATTGCCGTTCAATTCATTCGAAATATGATTTTGTACAAATTTAGATTTTTTCTTATTTTCGAGTTTCATATAAAAAATTATTTGTGATATAGAATTATTCATGCGTTATACAGCTCTGCTAGATATAAAATTATAACTTATATCAACTAGAATCCTCAAATACTTTCTAACACAAACTTGCTTCCTTAAGAATTTCGATAATTATGTCGTTTGCACTACAAATTAATTTTTTTAGAAATTTTGTATCGAATAATCCTTAAAAAAATGTATGGAAGAACATAACTTTCGAACGCTCATGGTATTGAAAATTTTCTAATACAAGTATTTTTGGAAAGCAATTGCAAACTTTTATGACATTATTTGATTATTGTAAGGTCGTGAACGAAATGTATTTTCTGCTAACGTTTGGCTCGCCGAAAATAATTTTTTGTCTTTTAGATAGTCAATTAGGGTGGTGAGGGGGTTTAATCAAAAACCTTATTGATGCGAATGAGCCTTAAATAATTTCACGCTTAAAAGTGCAAGAAATTTATCTATATCAACATACGCGGAAGGGTATTCAATTTGTACATCTTTTAAGTTTTCAAAAATACATTTTTTTTGAAAAAATTTACTTTTTAGATAATGTAGTTCTATCGAATGTTTTTTTGAAGTACACTGAATTCATATGAGGTTTTATTCAACCCCGCTATCCAAGGTGTGATTTTAAAACCTCCTGCTGGTACTGAAATTAAAACAGAAAAAAATTTAACTTCCTTCTACTTGTTTGTCCAAAATTCATTCGTTCTGAAAAAATGACTGTATAAGATATATTGAGGTATATTAGAAATTTATCTTTATCTTTAAGTAAAGAAAATAATATCAAAAGTTGTAATTTTAACCGAGTCTCTGCAACTATCGCAAAGCTAATAATTTTAGGATCCACGTGGCCTATACTGCGTGGTTTTCATCATGTATATAAACTAATACCGAAATATGGATTAGATGTCTTCCTGAAACTCTTGGAGCTTAATAATACAGGGGGGTTGCGCGTATATGTTAGAAAGTTGGTCGCAGAAACCTTATATAATCGCATAATATTAACATATACGCCTACTTCTAACATTAAGCGTAACTTTTTGGGGAAAATGTGCGTCTGATTCGGTCAATTTGAACAATAATCACAGAAGTTAAAATTGCCGTTAGAAAATATGGTCAAGTAAGAATTTTTGGTGATCTAAGTTAAATTTTACGTTACAAATCTTTCTGGGAATGTATAAATTTAATTTATCAAAATAAAGAAATAAAGTTACTTATTAATAACCAAGTGAGATTCGAAAAAGAATTTATCCGTAAATCGTTAAAATGGACAAGGAAACAATAAAAATTATGAAAAATAAATATGCTCAACAGGTAAATTCACTCTAGAAACCAAAAAATACTAAATATTTATCTGAATAACTATTGGCCCATTTCAAGCTAGCGCGACATCTGTCTGCGAGACTTGAAAAATGTTTTAAAACTCCTGAATACAGAAACGCTCATTGGTCAATCTGAACATGTTTTTAAAAAATGTATTTTTATTGTCGCGGCCGAACCGGGAGAATCTGGTTTGAAAGATCTGGTTTAAAACCGCCTACTCTCTTGCCGTAGGAACGTTGAAAAAGCCGCTAGTCTTTTTGCCTATTACGCCGCACGCCAATGGAAACGAATAAATCTATTTTTCAAATGCGTAGGTTTTGCGGAGCTTACGTAGGTTTTTGCGTGGAATCTAACTATACGCCGCACCCCCTGTCTATAGAAAAATGGGAAAAAAATAATTATGAAAAACAAATTTGTCGTCACGTGAATCAAAAATATAGCATTTTTTGTATTTTCAGTATTTAACTATTTCAAAACAAACTGCCGCAGTTGGGCATTAAATAAATAAAAATTAAACACAATTTTTGTAAAAAAAAATAAATAAATTTTGGTAAATTCATGATTTTTGGGCTCCCAAAACCTCGATTTTCCAAGAAAAGAAAACGTTAGGAAAAAGAGATGCCGATTGATCGGACAAAAAATATTTTATTATCAAATTAACCGCCTTGTTGAACTTCGCTATGAAACAGTTTTTTGGTACATTACAAACTTTTTAAAACCGGACATTTCAAAAGAGTATATTTCTACAAAGAAAAACAAAATTATTTAGATGACAATTTTTTTTGCCAGATGTGTTAGATTTTTAAAACAAATAAGAAAACGCCTGCAGAATTTTTTCAATCAAATTTTTTCTTCCAGTTGTAGAATAAATACTAAGAAGAAATTTACAAAAATCCTAAAATGTTTAAAATAAATGTAAGGCAGAAAAAAAAAATTAAGAGAAATTCAAGAATGAGAATGACGTTATTTATGACGCTTAAAAAGTGATGTAAATAATAATCTTTAAATTTTGGCGATAATTGGCAGTATTTTGCATTTTTGGCACTAAAAAGTTAAGGGAGTCGGTGCATTTTGACCAGATTCGAATATGGGCTCTTGATTTAAAAACTTTTCTCTGGATTGATATATCCCTCAATATACCACCAAAGTAATGTTTTCATAATCCAGGCACTTTGTAATCTACAGAATTGTCAAATATTGTTTTTTAAAGAAAATTTGAGATCAAATTAAACTTGTTCCGAAGGCCGAGAAAAAAGAACTTATGATGTTTTATTTATATTGCTAAAAAAAGAGCCCAAATCGGCCGAAGGCCGATTGAAAGTTTTTTATTTTTATTTATAATTTGTTGCAAAAAATGAGCTCTCCAAATCAAGACCGAAGGCCCGATAAAGAAAAATTTGATTCATTAAATTTGTTTAAAACTGATCCCGAATCGGCCGAAGGCAAATTACGGGAGAAATTCTATTTAAAGATTTAAATTATGTTAAAAAATAGGCCCAAAATCGGCCGCAGGCCGAATAAAGAAATTTAGTTTTCAAATTCTTCAAAAAGATCCCCAAACAAAGCCTGGAAAGCCGATAAAGTGGGGTTTAGGTAAAACTGATTTCAAAATGATAACCCCGAATCGCCGAAGCCGATAAATAGGATATAATTTTGATTTAACCTGTCTCATAAAATAACACCATTATCGCAGAAGGTCGATAAATAGTACTTTTGTGTTTTTTATTATTTCGAAAAAAATTAACAAATTTTATGAAAATTGATAATCTTATACCAACATAAAAAACTTTGTTTTAACAATTGAAATTTTTTTTTGAATTGATCAAATTTGTGAAAAATACAATTAAAATTTAAATTTGCTAAATTTTATAAAAATCATATTAAAAATTAATTTCAAATTCGAAAAATTTTTTTCGAATGCATAATTTCGCTAACAAAATAAATTTTAATTGTCCAAAGTTCATTAGAAAATCATTTTAAAAACATTTACAATTTATTTTCAATTCCACAATTCTCTACAAGATTCTCTCTAAAAATTGTCCAATTTGAAATTTGAGTAAATTGTTGAAAAAATGTCAAATTTTTGAGAGAAATGTCACTTAAAATGCAAATATAATGAGAAATTAAAAATTTGGAGGAAAATATGTCTAAAACTTGACAATTCTCTCAAAAATTCATCAATTTCAAATTCGACAATTTAAAAAAAAATCTTAGAAGAAATGTCAGAATTTGAAATTAATTGTCCAAATTTTGAGGAAAAAATGGAATAATTGAAAAAAATTGAATAATTTTGATAGAAATTGAATAATTTTGAAAAAAATTGACAATTGGAACTTATTTGTATGCGCAATTATTCAATATCAAAAGAAACTTTCGAAATTTGCAAAACATTTTAAAAAATATGATTTTAAAAGTAAAAAATCTCAAATAAAAAAAATAATCAAATTTAAAAAATTAATCAATTTAAAAAAAATGTGAAATTTTCAACACAAAGTTTAAATTTAAAAAAAGAAAATTATAGTAATTTTCTAAAAAATTTATAATCCTAATATAATTATATAAATTTTCATAATTCCTATTAATTATATTCATTAATCTTCTATTAAATGTATAATTTTTTTTCCAAAATAAAAAAAATCCATCTAGATCGGCCTTCTGCCGATTGGGGCCATTTCAACAAAATATTAAATAAAAATATAATAACCCCCTTCATATCGCTTCGCCGATTTGAAGAATGCATTTTTGAAAGTTTAAATTTGAATACATAATTCCCCCTTTATCGGCCTTCGGCCGATTTGGGGCTCTTTCCACAAAATCAAATTTTAAAATAATATCCCCTTTTATTGTCCTTTGGCCGATTGGGAGCTTATTTTTCAACATAAATTTTTAATATAAATTCCTTCATTGACCTGGTCGATACGGGGCTCATATTGACGATAATTAAATTGAAAATGTTATTATCCCTTTACGCCGTCGTCGATTTGTTCTCATTTTAACAAATTATAAAAAAACACAAATCCCCTATCACATTCCTCGCCGCTATTTAGCGCCCATTAAACAAATTCAAGCAGTTCAAAAACTACCCTAGATCCAAAGTTTTAAATTCAAACCTATACAAAATATTAAAGGAAAATATTTTGAATTCAGTTTAAAGATCTTTCAACATTTCGTCAACTTTCCATGAATATACATTAAAAGCAAAGTACTTTAATTTTCAAAATAGTTTTTCGGTAATTTTTCAAAATTTATAATTGAGTTTCTTCATAAATCTGTCATAGATTTGTAAATTTTTTGATTAATTATTTTTTACAATTTTTAATCCAAAATATTGAACAACCAAATGACATCAGGTATTTTTGTAATTTTATCTTCAGACCTAGTTATTCTGTAAAGTAGTTGAAAATTAAAAAGCAAAAATAAAATTTTTGAAAATTGTTTTGCGAGCGTGTTCAGGTAATTACAAAAATGAAAACAATTCGAAAAGTTTTTTTTGAAAAATTAACGACAAAAATTTTCGAAATTTTTTTTCACGGGCTTTAACGCTCGCCAAAAATATTTTTATATTTCAAATAAATTTTCGCATAGCTCGAAAATTTCTAAACCCACTGTTTCAATATTTTAATTAAAACTTAGCTAAAACACTTCAGTGACTACTTTCATCATCAAACTACAATTGATTGTCTTAATTCAAGAAAAAATTTAGCAAGTTTGGGAGTCCGAAAACCCTATTTTGGCCAAAAAGTACGATTTCCGTACTAAATTATCAATTTTGAAAAAAAAATACCCGATTTTTAATATAAAAATATTATAACTACAAAAGACGCGCAATTATTCACACAAACTATATATACTGAAAATCAAACCCAAGTGTAGATTTTTGTCGAAAATAGATCGGTGGAAAACCCTACGGTATTCATCAAAATCAAGCAAATTTGTGAACAGACTCTTGTGGTGGTTGAATTTCAACCTTTACAATTTCAATTTTTCTTTCGCATGCCATATCTTTACTTTTTCCATTCATTAAGACAATAAACAAAAAATTTTACGAACTAGCAAATACTACTTCTCAAATGTATTAAAGGGGTTATATACATTTTAATTTATTTGTAGCTAAACAAGGTACTTTGAAGTCAAAGATACTTTCTGTATTTTAAATATTCTAGAACTGCCCGAGCAAGGATATATTTTTGCCACAAACTACGATTTACGTTTTGGTCCGCACAATATCCCTTCTCTCACTTTTTTCTAGAAGTCATTTATATTTTAATTACTATATTTTCTGAAATTAACGCAAGGTCGTAGAAATTTAAAAAAGGTGTTTGAACTCTCTTTGAACAATGTTGATATGACAATCATCTGGTCTAAAATAACCAAAATTTCAAAATCTATGATATTGTTCAAACTTAATCGATTCAACATCAATTCTTCAAAGACGATCTTTCGACTAATTAGAACCAACTTGAACGCGCTTAATTGTGCAGAAATCAAAATTCCGATTTTGAATCGTGATAACAAGGGAAACAACGGGTAGGACATTTTAACAAAAGTCATTTTTTGGGTTAATTTCATGGTTTTCGAAGGCCAAAAACCAGGTTTAAAAACGAAATTTAATTCCAGAATGACCTCATCGGAAATTTATGCGCATACGATCCTATCAATCAACGACAAAGATACAATTTGAATTGTCAAAGCCATCAGGAGGAACGGAACAAATTTTCAAAGTATTTCGGAAAAACATACTACCCATTCCTCAAATTTCTCACCCAAAATTGCTTCAACACGGAAACTTCAATCGCGTCCACCCTATGTAATTACATTGTATTACAACTCGACACAGTCTATAAAATGTCTTCTAAAAAATTCTATAGTCGGGTAAAGTTGGAAATGGAGTTCCAATGAAAAGATGATTTTTAATATTCCAACCAGAAGTTAGTTATGTTAAGAAATACAAATAAAACCGTTGCAAGAATTGGAACACTTTATAAATCTAAATAATAAAAAACACATGAAATTTCACATCTTTTTCCTTTCATTTATCGCCTGAAAAAAATGTAACAAATCTTCCGGACGATTCCACACCCCCTTAAAATGCTCTCGAAATCTACAGAAGAACAAACATAAATTCTAGAATAAATTAATTCAAGGCGAAAGATATTATATGCCAAGGAAAAAAGGTTTTTTGAAGATTCTGAAGGATGGAATTTTTTCTCAAATTTGTCAGTTAAAATACCACACAAATCTCTGGATCTTGCCATGCAATTCAAGATTTCTGACTTATAGAAGCGAAAGAGTTTTTAAATTTATCTTTTTAAAATAAATAGAAAAAAACAAGCACATTGTGGTACGTCTTTCTTGCACGTGGTCAGGAAAGCAATTTTGAAATCGTTTGAAATAATTTGCGCAATATTGTTGCGAAATATTCAAAATGTTCGGCAAATACAAAGGTTCAATTTCTGGCCGAACTTGACAAAAATCTGAGAAACCCTCGTTGGCTCTCTAAAAGATCTTTGGCTGCACATTCATTCTTTATAAAGTACCAACTTAAAAATCATGGGAGGAGAAGGTTTTGCGCGAGACTCTTGAAATAGGCAAAAAAATACGGGTTTGGATGATGCTGAATCACATCAAAAAGAACGTAGAAAATGTCTGCTTGGAGATTGCGCCACATACTGTACGGTTTTGTTAAAAATACGAGCATGGTTTCTTTTTAAACCCAAAGGATAGGCTTTGTTTCAAATATCATTCAGTTGAAGCTCAATTCTGATCCGGACGAGCCATTGGTACTTCGATTTTAATAACCCACGCAAAATTTGTTTCAATTACTTATTGGTCTATCTATGCATAATTCGCACCATCCACCATGAAACCTTCGATTTTGCTTAATTATTGACGACTACTGCCGTAATCATGAAGTATATATACGAACCTACTGAGAGTTACTGAGCATTCAATGAATATTTATTATGAATTCAAAAGGTGTACGATAGACCGGGGTTATTTTTGGCTTTATTTTCAAATCGGAAACGGAGAGGGTGGCCCCGAATGCCCGAATAGATGGTGCTACAGCTAGAAGATTTGGTAATCACATTCATAATCATCGGTGGAAGAAAGTAGGATTATCCGTCCACTGAAAATTCTTATCACAGGGATAGCCGAGTTCAAATAGACCAAAATCAAAAAAATGTTACAAATCTATCGAAAACTTATCACCTTGATAAAAACCGGATGCGCGACATCACCATGTGATTAGTTGTCGGGGAAACCCCCATAAGAGGTTTCAGTTATTTAAATAACTCAAATCCAGTAATCTACGTCGCCGAACTACGACGAAATTTTATCCGTAGATACGCTTGATTTTAACGCAGTTTGCCATTTTTAAATTGAGTCTAAGGCAGTATGATGAGATCAAGACTTTGATTATATGAACTAGTATGATAATGAAAATGAGGCTGTCCGCATTTGCCAAAACGTAAAATCGTTGGCTGGGAATTTATCGCTGAATGACACACAAAAAAATAACAATTTTTGGACCGAAAATGCCACTAGACGCCACGTGGTGAAGTTTCCAAAAATCAGAGCCAACATTTATGATTCCGATTTTTTCTTTAAGTACTAACTAGTAGAACATCCTTATGTCCATAAATCAACGATACTAGATGAATAGATTAAAAAGTTAAAGCTACAAATTTATTTGAAAGTTGTTCATTCATAGAAATATTCAAATGTGCTTTCTTTTTGCCTGTGAAAACTCCTATTTTTGCATTTAATTTTCCAGATGCGTGGGTTTGCGTGAGATTACGTGTTTTTTGAGTGGTTTCACGAAACGCCCTCACCTATACGCTCGACCGCGCTGTTATACTGTAATAATATTTATTTTAAATAAATTAAATGTAACTATATATTATTAACTCGTACATTATAATTTATTTAAATTAAAAAATCCTATAAATTGAACAATTCAGGTGAAGAATCAAGTTTTGATTCGATTTAAAATCGGCAATAAACAGAGTTTTATTATGTAAGATTATAATGAGAAATTAAAGAAAATGAAAATCATTTTCAAGAAATATAAGAATTCCAACAAAATTACTCGACACTGACAGTCTGCAGGATCTGAGGTTCCGATCTGTATGATAAATTTATGATTGTTGGCAAATTTATGACTGAAACACTTCAGTTTATGTAATTATGATATGGAAATTTCGACCGAGAATCTCAAAATTGAAATAAATAATTCCAGTTAAAAAGTTCAAACTTATGATGTTCAACTCATGGACTATTTGATGATCAATGAATTTGAAACGATCGAATTGCAAAATGAAAAGCAATAAACACATTCTGCACAATTCTACTGCCTTAATGGCCGGCTGTTATTCATTATTTCCAAAAACATTCAATTGGTGGATTTTATTGCAAATTAATTACCCGGAAAAACGAGAGTGCCAGGGGGTGTTCACATCTCTTAGATTCAATATTTTTCATACTTCATTGTTTATTTTTTTGATTGACCTCCCAACCTTTATTATTGTCTCCGTCGTGAAATAACCAAATAAGACTGCTCGTTGGTTGAGTATGATGGTTCCTAATTTGACATATTTCCGATGATACATTAAGCCAACAGAGCTTCAAGGATATTATTCAATTAGCCAGTTTGTAGAACTAGCATTCATCTTTGTTAAACACTGTCAAATTTTTTGCTTCATACCATCCCAGACACATAAGCGAGACAGGGAGACCTAAGCCAACGCGAAAATCATTTATCCTCCAGGTTTATTTTTGAAAATAAACCTAAATTTTGAATAGAACCAGTAGCATGTAATGCAAAACTTCATAGAGCATTTTGTGGACAAGTACTATATTATTTTAAAAATATGCAAAAAACACCGTTTTTAGATTTTTTTCATCGGAAAATCTGTTGTTAAAAAGCTACCTCAAAAAAATAAACTTCATAGGAGCGTTTTGTTTAATTTCGACCCGAAACTCAAAATATGAATTTTCAAAGTCACGTGAAAAATTTTTCTAAAAAAAATAAGCTTTGATTTTATGAAAGTTGGCTCAAAAAGAAAGCTGAGGGAACCAATGAAGGGAAAGTTGGCTCACGTCAACCGATATTTGAAAGTTTTAGTGGTCAATTGACACAAAACGTTTATTTTTGAACATAATTTGTAAAAAATACTTAGGAAAAAAATAAAAAAACCGCATAATTCGAAAAATTTTTTGGGTTCCATTTGAGTTGTTTCATGCGTTCAAAACAGAAACAATTGATTTGGTGAATTTTAATGATGAAACAATGCAGAAATGAAGGACCCACCATACCCTTAATTTCGAAAATGAAAAATAATGCTCTCTAGCGCCATAACGGGTAGTAATTTGGCACCAGTTTATAATACCATTCAAGAAAGACAAAACTAAGATTCGGCATGCTATCCAAACCGATAGATGAAATCCAGGTAAAAACATATTAACAAAGGGTTACATTTCGTAGAATAAAAAGAAATCCGAAATTTCAAAAAAAAAAATTTTGTTTCAATGGGCTGAAAAACTAAAAATAATCGTGATAAAATTATTGTTTTAAATATGTTTACTCTCTGATATCCCCTTGGTATGTGAAAAAATACCGTTCCGCTATCAAAACTGCACAAAACACCCCAAAAGTATTTTTTATTGTCCACTATGTCAGAAAGCAAGCTTTTATGATCGTCTTAAACAATATCATTTTAAATTTTTCGCTCCGTTGTTACTCTTATGACCGGTTAGTACCGACCGTTGGTTCAACATGCGATCGTTAAGTTTTGCAAAATAAATTTCTTGCAATTACAAACTAAACATCCGGAAATTTTTATACTATTGTTATATGGTAATCAAGAGTTATGAGCCCTTCAAAAAAGTTTCCAACTGAAACAATGGTTCGGAGTATCCGACAGAGAGATATCTTTAGACATAGAAGCGAAAGAGAGGTGATTTCAGCTGCAATTTAATATCGGCTCCTTTTTTAAAAAATGAAACAAAAATTTTTAAATAATTTACTCGCTATTTATCTTCAACGAAATTGTTTAAAAGTCAATGTTGTTCGAAAAAAAAATTCTAAAGATGTGGGAATTCTTTAATCCATATGAAATTAAATGTCCTTCAATTTTGTTGTCGTTTCGTCGCAGAAAAGTTCAAATCTGAATTTTGAGAAAATAAATGTTTCGCATTTCGCAATTTAATCAATTATGTTGAAAATTTTGCACAAAGTGATCAACTAATTCTTTTTGCAACCAAAGTGAATCGTGAAAATGAAGGTGATCTCTATAGCGCGTGTTCGAATCCCACTTGTTCAAAAATCTTTCAATAAAGTTTACATTTGTCGAAAAAAAGTTTTTTGCTGTGCCTCTCGGCCATTATAACCAACGCGGTCACTAAGACGCACACTAGTGGAACTGAACACGCGCTATAGAGTTCACTCTCATTTTCACGATCACTATGAGTCATAGTCTTTGATTTAAAAAAGATATCTGTGATCTATCAATCGGTCTGACTGTTTTTATAATCTGCATTCTTTTTGACAGCTGACGATAAAAATACTAAAGTAAGTTTAAAATTAGAACGCTTTTTTTACGAATTTTGGGTAGCTCAACGCCTCTCAAGCGTGTTTAATTAAATTACAGATACAGCTGAATATTATATCAAAGCATTATCACGGTTATATTTCTTTATGATAGTGAATTAACGAAGATGTTTTAATTGATTTACAGCTTGAATTTATATATAGATCAGCTGTATCCTTATATAAAGATTGCTCGATATTGGTCTAGAGCTATTTTGGAAATGTGATAATTTATTTAAAGAGCATGGAATCTCCCGCATTTGATAATCATAATTTCTGTGTTGGTCATGTTGATCCCAATATTATTGACCGCTAGAAAGCAATAGATTTATTATTTCATATATTGAACTTAATTTCAAAACATAACATCTAATTTCCTCTACATGCAAGGCTTAAAGGGTAGAATCACCAATGTTTTCGATCCGCATTTCGAAATATAAAAACTGATAATTCGTTTTCGGTTTAACAGCAGTAACCGAACGCCAATTTAGTGATTTTCAAACGTCTGTCAGGAGCTGAATAAAATTCCAGTGATTTTTTTCGTTGTGACACTTACGGTTCATTTGTCTCAATTTTCAAAAAAAAATAACCGAAGTTTTTTGTTGATCGTACCGGTCGTCTTACCGGTCCAAAATTCAATTTTGGCTGTTTTAATAAATAATGATTTTTTGAGGTGACATCAATTTTTCACTTTTTTGTGTGGTATGCTAAATTCATAAACCCGGACTCAAATGAAGCGAGAAATTTAAATTTTGTTCTTATCAATTTTTTTTTCAATTAAAACGTCTCAAAAATGGGTTTTTTGAACATACTTTGTTTCTCAGTTAATTTTCGCAAATTTGCTCAAAACGTTATTTAAAAAAAGCATTTTAGGAAATCGTTTTGCCGGAACAAATGAAGTAGGTTTTTCGATAATTTCGAGTATAATGCGACTCAAAGTTGGGAACCTTAAAAAACTGAATAAATATTCAATATTTTTTTTAAATAAATTTTGTTTTCAGATTTATTTCCTTAGTACTTTGCAAACAATAAAAATTGTCCTTCAGATCGAATACATCAAAAAAATGGCCTGATATCAACATTTGTTGAATTTGATTATAACAAAACAAATATTTTAGCGGAAATACTTTTGTCAAATGTATTTAATCTATTTGAATGACCTTTATTTATATTATGTTACTTCCTATACTTAAATAAAGACCATTGTTTATAAAAAATATTTATCGGTAGAATGCAAATTTTCAATGAAAAATGTTTTTCGAAATTTGTATTTTTCGAAAAAATAATTTTTTATTGTGATCTTACGATTGAATTCACAGTCAAAATTTGTGCAACAAAAATTAGATTCACGGATCATTACTAACAAGATACAATGAGGTGAATGAAAATAATACTTGGAAAAAGTCAGAAATTTTGGAAAAATTTTTGTATCGAAATTTTTTTATTTTTATTTTTGGAATGAAGTCGGATATCAAAAATGAGAATGCAGCTAAAAATTATCTTTTTCTCAGTCTGATTCCGAGATAGAGCGTCCGTCGGTTACGCCCTTTTTTAATTCTAAGGAAATGTTGAAAGATTTTTTTCGAAAAAAATATTTTTTTTATTTTCACATTCCAGATTGAATTCACAGGCAAAATGTGCAAGCAAAATTAGATTCAACGGATAATACTTGAAAAGATACAGTAAAGTGATGGAAATAATACTTAGTAAAAATACGCAATTTATGAAATTTTTTATATCGAAATTTTTTTTTCAATTTTCTGGAATGAAATCGTATATAAAAAATGAGAATGCACCAAAAATCTAACTTTCCTGATACAACTCTAATATTTAACTAAATTGTCTTCAAAAAATAGCAAAATTGCATTTGTTAAACAAATTTGAAAACAAATTTTGTTTGTGCCAATTTGACATTGTTGATTTCAAAAATAGGGATCACACTTTGAGGTAATTTTCAAATTTTGAAATAATTCATATACGTTTGTGAAGCATGAAAAATGAGTTGTTGAGCTCGTCACGTGTCCAGAACCTTTTCATTTCTGCATGAACCGGCAAAATGTACGTCTTCGTTAAGGGTATGGTGGTTCCTACATTACTGCAGTTATTATGTCAACAAATTCACCAAAATCAATTGGTTTATGTTTTGAACGCATAAAACAACCCAAATGACAACAAAAAATTTTCGAAATTTGCGATTTTCGTTTTTTTCTAAGTATTTATCTCAAAATTATGTTCAAAAATAACGTTTGTGTCAATTTGACAACTAAAACTTTGAAATATCGGGTTGACGTGAGCCAACTTTCTTCAGTGATCCCAAGCTTAATTATCGAGCCTACTTTCGAAAAAGCGAACACATTTTTTTTCGGAAATTTTTTCACGTGACCTTGAAAAGTTCATATTTTTTGTTTGGGGCCGAAATTTGACAAAAACCACTTACAAAGTTGTTTGTTTAGAGCTAGTATTTGCGAAAATTTGAGTAAATTTTAAATTTAATCTAGGAGGAGATTAATTTCCGATAAAAAAGTCCAAAAACCGGTATTTTGGACCCTGTTTTTCAACGTTTCTTAAAAATAAATTGAGTACTTATCGACAAAAACTCACCTAACGAAGTTTTGTATACTATATACAGGTATGTTAAATTTTGGTTTTATTTCAAAATAATACCTGGGGAGATAGTTTTTCCGTTTTGGCTTAGTGGCTCTTGTGCCGCTTAATGTGTGAGGATGTGGTGCATATAAAAAGTTTTGGCAAATTTTTCTCGCAAGTTGAAGCTAGTTTCACAAACTGGCTAATCTGAACAATATCCTAGAACCGTGTTTCGCTAATATTTATCGAGAATATGTCAAATAAGGAACCATCATAACGGTATGATTCATACCCTTAAGGGAGTGGTTGTCGCTGATTGCCCTGTTTAAGATGCGTTTCTGGCTAAACTAGCTAAGGTGAAATCCCAAAAACTTTTAACGTAAAGAACAACTCCTCGCAATCATTTTAGACATTTAGTAATCTGATAAAATTCAACTTACGCACTCACATGAAGTATAAACCTCACAAAAAACACTAAAAGCCTACTCCTCCGTCAGTTTCATCATTTTCATTTTTTCTTGTGTCAGGCTCAAAATCATCATGCAAAGAATAATCTAGAGCGTTTTTTCGTAATTTAGCTTTTGTCGGACAAAAACTTCAAAAAAACTTTTAAAAACGAAACTGAAATCGAGATTTAGAGGCTTTTTCAACAAAGCCTACTCCTCCACCAATTTTCAACATAAATTTTCGGTTATACTTTAATATAAAGCTCAAAACTAGTTAACAATAATCAAGAGCGTTTTTTTCGAAGTTTTAATCAGACTTCGTTCTGAAGGCATAAAAGTTACTATAATGTTTTCAATATTTGTAACCTTAAAAAGCATACTCCCCCTACAATTTACAATCAAACAGTACTTAATTTTTGCAAAAAAAATTTAAATCATCAAAAAAAGCCTTTGAACGGGATCGAAAAAATTCTAAGACTTTTTTCCCATTACACAATAGCCCCAAAATAATCACGTGACCGTATATTCAAGGAAGTCGTTATTTAGAAGTTTTTAAGACTTTTTTTCGATTACACCAAAGTCCAAAAACGATCACGTGATCTTCAAATTAGGAAATAAGGTTTTGGTTCAAGTAAACAAATAGTGATCAAATTGCGCAGAAAAAAATTTTGGCCCAATTAACACCTAATCCAAGAGTTTTGAACATAATAATATTTTTTCAAAACGTCACGTGATCTTATTTTTCGAGAAATAAGGATTAATTTATGACATATTCCAAACCTTATTTTTGGATTACTTCGTCACGTGATTTTATTCGGACTTTGGTGTAATGGGAACGTTTGAAGTTGACGCTGGAATTTTTTTGACGTAATTTGAGTACTTTTTCAAATTACTGTACTATGGTTTTTATTCAAAAGTACTCAAATCACGTGGAAGACCCCTTAAAAGAAGTGTAACGAATTTCTAAGACTTTTATTGCATTACAGTACGGTTTAAATAGAGCATTTCTAGAAGTCATAGCTTCCGAAATACTGATAACAGAAGAATGCGTAGGCGAAAGAAAAAATAGACAAATAATTATTCCTAAAAAATTTAAGACTCATTTTACATGAGAATAGTGATAAAAATATTCCATTTTTTTGCAGATGCAATACTGTACCCAAATTGGTGACGGTTTGATATTTTAAATTTGAAAATGTTAAATTAACCCTAAATTCGTCTTATTTAAGCACTTGTTTGTGAGAATCGGCAAAAATGAGAGAGTTTTTTATTTTCTATTCACATTGATGACTTTTTTAAACTTTTTTAACAAATGTTCATATAGGAGAATTCTTTGAATATTATGATTATCATTGAATAAATATATGTTGTTATGAAATCTTCGGTTATAATGCTAATCAAACGCAACGCCCGGATGGCGCAAAGACACTACGGGTCCAGAATTGTCGGCCACTACGGGAGTTAAGCCTGAAAGCAATTACTGAAAATACATTACTGGTCGGATCTTCAGTAAAATCGTCGTCTGATTACAAAACTTGAATAAAAATTAATAAAAAAGGCAGCGATCCCTGAAAAGCGCCATGAATCCGCCCCGTTTCATGGTTTTTGAGGGCAAATATCTGGAAAACTATACATTGTGAAACCTAATTGTTAAACCCAGTAAATTAATTGAATAAAATTTCTACATCCCAATTCATATTTGAAGATCAGGATTGCTCGATCAATCAGGAACGAGCTTCAAAGTAGAGTTATATTTTTAAGCAAAGCCTATTCCTCGGTGATTTTTGGGGGTAGAAAAAATATTTTAGATATAAGGAACCATGCGTAACGCAAGCAAGTTTTATTACTATCGTTTTTAAAAATTCAAATAAATTCGCTCTATAAAGGGCAAAAACGATTATTGGAGCTGATTTTAAAAGGCTGCGCAAAAGCGTATTCCTCCTTAATTTAAGTCAAACAATATTGAAACCTATATGAATGTACAGCTCATGACCTCGCAGAGCTGTTACTATCGTAACCTAAATTTTATTTTCTAAAACTCCTAAACTGTACTTTATTTTTCAAAATCATGATATTTTCGTGAAAATGACGAAATAAATTGATAATAATTAAGAATTCCGAAGAAAGTATTTCTTGACAACGTATGGGGATGTTAATACCACTTATTAACTTGAAAGTGTCCATATTTTCGGAAAAAAATAAGAATAAAATTGAGAATTTTTTTGTTTGAGCCTTAGTTCATGACGGGTACCCCTTAAAGCGACAATTTCGAAAATGATTGCGTTTTGAGGGTCAGGACGTATAATGTGGATTTGCCTTAGGGCATTGTGGGTGCAGTAGTTATTTTCAACCACGGTCTCAAATTCGTGTTGTTTTTCTTGTATCCGACCATTCAGCACATGAGAAATTGATTGCAAGCAAAAAAAATATTTCTATCGAATAACTAGTTCTAGAACATCGGATTTGCTCAAAATAATTTATTTATTTACAATTCCACACATTGGATAGTCTCAAATTACAAAAAATACAATCACAGCAAAAACTTCACTAAATGAAAATATTTCAATATTATAATTTTTACTATTTTAACCCTTTTTCCATATTTCAATTTTTAGCCTAATCAATGTAATAATGGCGCGCATTAAATCAGCATGAAATAGTGATTGCGAGAAATATGAAAAAAATTATTTAAATTTTTTAAGTCAAAAAGTTTAATAAGATAATCGAGAACGATTTATGAAAGAGAAAACAAATCGCATGTACCGTTCGTAGTATACTTTTTTTGTAAAATAATCTAATTTTGCCTATTTAAACTATAGCAAGGAATTTTCAAAATAATTTCGGCGAATAGATGATTTATAAAATTTTTAGTTGCGATTGTAGAGAATTTTTTAGTGACATAATATCGGCATATGTGATTTTTGGATACGTGGATATGACGGTATACTTCAATGGAGAGAAATACCAGCAATTAGGTTTTATGCATTTAAAGGTTGATGTGATAATATTTTCTAAAATGAATTAATTTTGACTTCTCAAGGTTACGGACTACAATATACAATTGGAAAATAAACGTTCACTCAATTCTCACGAAAGATATTTGAGTTTTAAAAACGGCTTATTTTCCCAGCACATTGCTGCAAGTATCCACAATCCCTTTAAGGGGATGGAGTTGCAAAAAGACCAAAATTACTTTTGATAATTGCATTTACTACTTAACTAAAAACAGAATTACTCAGATCTTCAAAATCACAAACTTCCAAAACAAAACTGTCGATATAATGAAAAGATAAGTTGATATGATTTCCGGATCCACCTGAAATGGCGCTAAAATTTTATAATCTCGAATTTAAGGTCTATCTCTCTCTAAATTTTTGAGGTATCAACTTTATTCTTTACCGCCTTAAGGGGGTATTGGTCGCTGGGGACTGGTCGCGGGGGTTCTTAGGCCAGCCAGACTTTTTTCGAGGCTCATTACTTTTATTGCTACATAATAATATCATAAAAATCTCTGGAAATAGTTCATATACTTTGGAACAACTTTTGCTGTACATTTTCAAGATCGCATTTATAACCAACCGGTAATGTTAACCGGGAGCAATACATTTTTTTTAAAGGTCGTATTTTGTTTTCGTAAAATTATATTTCAGAAAATATTCAAACTCACACATAAATTGTGAAATAGCGTAGCAAAAAATGATTGCGCTCGTTTACGATTTTCATCCTAAAATTTCTCGATTATGCCGAAAAAGACCATTTTTTGCTATTTTGCCCACAGACAGTCGTATTTTTTTTACATGTCATTTACAAAACTATTTCACATGTATCACAGAATATCTGACAATTTGAAAGAAATGACAGCGCTCAAATTTTCAGTGTCATTTTTTAACTCCCAGGAAGACAATTAAAAATTATTTTTTGAGCTCAAGATCATTGTATCAAAATTTTCAATAGTATCAAAAGATTCGCAATTATCATGTTTTTGGAAACTGGGATTATAAACTACGGCAAAATTATTAACCGTTCTCGCGCAAGAGCAAAAAGCATTTTCTATTTCTGACACAATTTTTTTCACAATTTTTAAAATATATAACTCAATAGTCCACGTTGAGAGAAGGAATCGTGAAATAAGTTGACAGAACCACGATTTCAGAAGATATGGACTGCCTATAGAACCCCTAGGGCTGGTGCATTTGACAGATACCGATATGGCTCTTGATGAAAAACTTTTCACGGATTAATATATTCTTCCTAATGTACCATCAAAGTGATGATTCATAATCCGGCAACTTTTGTAACTAGTGAATTTTTGCATTATGGCTTTTTAAAAAAGTTTGAGTTTGAATTTAACTTTTCGAATTCGAGAAATTATGAGAAATTTTCGATAAAAGTTCACACATAATGAAAAAATGCCTATTTTTCGTTAAAATTTTTTTTTCAATATTGTTTCAAATCAACAAACAAAACTCTACAAAATGGCTACTTTAACTTTTCGACAAGGTGACCACATATTTTTCATATGCTCTTTGAAAAACCATATGACATGGTTCAGTGATTTTTAGTCAAAAATAATTAGAAATATTTTAAAAATTCTTCTCATTTCTTGTTTAAAATAATTTAAACTTATTTTTCTGGAATCATTGGCTGAAAATATGCAGAATGGGTACTTTAACTTAATTCAAATATATCCTCGTTTTGTTCATTCGCTCTTGTTCATACTCTTAATCATAATTTTTTGAATGAAAATATGTTTTGGCAGAAATCCATCGAAGCCCTCTTGAATCAAGAATTTAAAAATTTTATAACACCGAGACTTGCTCAATTGGTAAGCAGACCTGTTAATTTTAAACTTATTTCATTTAACTCACAAAAAAATTTTTTAGATGTGCTAAAATTTCGTTTTTTTCATTATTTTTTAAAAAATTTAAATTTTCGATTTTGACTCAAAAATCGTATAAATTTAAAATAGATAAATTTTCAATGGTCAAGAGGTCCGTTTTTTAAAGTTCATTATTAAAAAAATAATAAATTAAATTTTGCTGTAATTTAGAAACCTTCGTTAGTAAACGCGCGTTTTTTTGTGTTTTTTTGAACGACGATTTATAAAGTAAAAATAATCAATCTGAAGAAATTCCGATTATAGAAAGTAAGCTGAAAAGTGGCAACTTGTATTTGAAACAGGGGGGTCGGTGCATTTTGACAAACTTGCACTTTTTCAATTTATTTTTTCTTGATGAGAAACTTTTTGCCACTTCGAAATTTTCGAATAAAAAACTTTTTCGAACGGAAGTTGCCACTTTTGAGCTCGCTTTGTAAAATCTAATTTTTTTTGGATCGATTATATTTACTTTATAAATCGTCTGTTGAAAAAACACTCAAAAACGCGCGTTTGCTATCAAAGGTGTCTAAATTACATTTAAATTTATTTTCCTTCTTTTATTAATTAAGAGCTCTGAAAAACAGTCTCGACCACTAGCGACAATTTATATAATTTAATTTTATATGATTTCTACGTCAAAATCGAAAATTTAAATTTTCAAAAAAAGACAAAAAAACGACATTTTAGCAGATCGAAAAAAATATTTATTTTCATGAGTTTAATTTATTTAATTTTACGTGGTGGATGGGTTTGTCTTTACATTGGCAAGTTTCGGTGTGATAAAATTTTTAAATTCTGGTTAAAAAGGGCTTTGATGGATTTCTGCCAAACTGAATTTCATTGCTTAATTTTGATTCAGAGTATAAACAAGAGCGAAGAAACAAAACGAAGACATATTTGAATATAATGAAAGTAGTCATTCCCAATATTTTCAGCTCGGATTCCAGAAAAATTAGTTTGAAAAATTTTGAACAAGAAATGGAAAAATTTCAATATATTTCCAATAGTTTCGACAGATGTGTGGTCACCTACGCGAAAAGTTAAAGTGGCAATTTTGAAGAATTTTTTCGTTGATTTAAAACAATACTGTAAAATTTTGAAGGAAACATAAGGCATTTTTTATAATGTTCGGAAGTCTTTTCCAATATTTCTCATAATTTGTCGAATTCGAAATGTTTAATTCGAACTCAAAACTTTCTTAAAAAGCAGTAATTCGAAAATCTGTGGTTACAAAAGTTGCCTGGAGTATGAAACATTACTTTGGTGGTATATTGAGCAGAATATATAAACCAGTTAAAAGTTTTTCATCAAGAGCCATATATCCGTATCTGTCAAAATGCAACGACCCCCGTAGGTATAATTATCTGATGATCTTAGTGAGACTGCCATTATTTCGAAAAGTGATAATAATATGGATTATGATGCCCGAGTAACATAAAATCTTATTCCCTATTATTTTAACAGGCAAATAAGATAATTATGTTACTCGGGCATCATAATGGATATACTTGAAATATAACCCAGTAAAAAGCTTTTTTCAATAGTACATATCTGATTCGTCCTTACGCACCGAACCTAAAGCCATTTTTTTATTTTTGAATAAAGTTGAATATATTTCAAGTGGATATCTAAATTATGACATATCTTCTATTCACCTTTTGTGAATATTCCGGCCGCGCTACTCAAAAAACACACTACGCCTTCCTAATAAGGGCGAGATTTCACAAAAGTGAATAGGGAATATGATAATTTAGGATCACAATCTAAATGTGATATTTATTAAGGCGGTGCACCGAAATATGTGAATAAATTACCAGTTGCTCAAAAGTCATGGAGTTGATGGAAACAGTAGTGAGTCCAAAAGTAAGTCAAGTTTACTATTTCAAAGTAAATAAATCATTATATTTGGATCGCTGTTTTTGGTGTTTAATGATATTAGTTGTGTATTGACATAAAGGATGGGGTCGATATCTCAGCTTCAGTATAATACTTTTTGATAACCTATTTAGTAGAGAATTTTCTGCAAGTATTTTTCACTTGTAAGGTTTTTTTTGTTTTGAGATTTTGTGTTGCTGATACATTGTTTGCCTTCGATCCCAATATAATGGAATTGTTATTAATTTACATAAATACCGAATAATCATAAATATAAAGCCAGGGTTTGGTTAACTACAGATATTTACACGCTTAATTCTTGACATCCTATGTCAGTTAGTTAAATAAGAAAACAGTATTTAACCACAAAAATCGGAGTTTACCTCGTATAATTAATATATAGATAATACTTGACATTTACAAAATGACCTTCAGCAATTTAATTTGTGAAAACATGAGAAACGTCAGAACAAAAGTTAATAATGAAGGAGATTATCAAAATTAACTTGAAATTTCGAAAATGTCCATAATTAGTGTTTTTTACATGTCAGTTTTTAGAATTTTGAGTTCAAGATCAGCTCATTATTTGCGTTAATTTTCATAAACGCATAAATTTTATCGAATCTAGGATATATTTATTACAGCAGAGTGCGGCGTATAGGTGAAATTTTTTTCGCCAAAAATAGCGTAGGTTGCGAAGGTTTTTGAGTGGATTGTGTAGGTTTTCGTGTGGGTTTAGAAGGTTTTTGCGGAGGCTTACGTAGGTTCTTGCGTTTATTTCACCTATACTAAGTTCAACGAGGCGGTTAATTTGAATAATTAAAATAATTAAAGTCCAGATCAAACGGGCATCCCTTTTTCTCAACTTTTACGTTTTTTTTCTCGAAAATTCAAGGTTTTGGAGCCAAAAACATAATTTTGAAATTTTTTTTCCAAAAAGTGTGTTAATTCCATTCATTAAGTGACGTTACCTAAAACACAAACCGATGGCATCTGTTTATATTAAATACTTGAAAAACAAAATCCGCTATATTTTGATCACGCTGAACTACCAACAAAAATTTTTCTATTTTTTTTTTCAATTTTGGCAATATATTATTCATCCCCAAGAAGTTTCGGAAACAATCTACCTATTATTTCTATAAGGTCGAATTAATGAGTGGACATGCTACCAGTATACCATCGCCACCCTGCTGTAGTTGATATATATCAAAATAGCAGTATCAGCATAAGTACTGACTCTAAAGGGAGGTTGTATAGGCTGGAAAGGTTTTTCAAAGACTCAAATCTTTTTTATTTCTACATGCAACTTCATAAACAACTTAAGAAATGAAAAGTTCGGTAATCTCTTGAACAATATTTGTTTTCAACTTATAATAATAGGCATTTCGACCAACCGGCTAAATTGGGAGGGGGCTTGAACGCGAGCAAAAATTTATTTAGTAAGTATTGTATATTTCTTCGTCCTAGTTCAAAACATGGTTTTGGCACTAAAAGTCCGTAATTTTTTTCGTCTGTATTTATGAGTATCATTTTCATTCATACAGAACATTTTCGAGACAATTTAGAAAAAAAAGTATTGCCCGATGTTCAAATTTCTGTGTTAAAATCCCAAGGATGACAGTTTGAAAATATTTTTTTAGTTCAAGGTCATACGTATCAAACTTTCAGTAGTAATCCAAAAGATTCTGGGCAAACTAATCATAGTTTCTGAAAAACAAGATTATAGACTATGTCCAAATATTGACCGTCTCCCGCGCAAGACTAAAAACATTATTCTCAAGTTTTAGACAGTTAGAAAAATTTACAATATTTTTTGGGAAAAGATTTTATATTTCACTTAAATTTATTAAAATTCATCAGGTACTTAAAGCAGGCTTCCGACGTGAGATTCAAAATGTGTGAATATAGTTGACAGTCCATATCCAGTACATCAATAGTATATGGACTTGTCATATATAAACTATAATCACAAAACACTTAGTACCGTAGTCACAGCGCTCTCGTCTAAGTTTTGTTTGTTAGTTTGATATATATGCATTTATTGAATAATGACTTATGAGAAAACAGTGAAACAAAAATGTCTATACGGCAGAAACATGTTACAAGAAAAAAAATAATTGAACTATACAGTGAAGCCATTTAATAAATTGTTATTACAAGCAGATAGTACCGCAAAGCTACTATATTCAGCAAATAATGCGCGAGTATGAAGTCTGCTAAATATTACTAAAAGTAAATAATACGCACAAGTTAGCAGGCCTCTTTGGTATAATCGGGGGTTGACCTGTTAGATTGTTTAAGGGACGCAAATGAAATTTTTTTAAGCTGAGTTTAAAAGTTCGCCAGTCCCCAAAGAATCACGCTCAAAAGGTTTCCATGCAGCAAGGAAGCCAGTTGTGCATCTCCACCAATCACAAGGCTAATTCTTGAAGCAAAAAATACAGTTTTATTGAACAAATATAGAAAGGAAAATATTTTTTTTCGCTATATAACGACACGTTACGTTCGTCCCACAGTGCTAAGCTATGAGGATATGAGTTATGNAAAACGTCAGGAATGAAAGTTCGTAATCTCTTGAACACATTTTTCAACTTTTATAATAGCATGTTCGACCAACCGGTAAATTGAGTTGACCGCGAGCAAATTTTTTTTTAAAGTTGTATTTTTTTTCGTCTTATTTCAAAACAATTTGATTTTTTCACAGAAAATGTATATTTTTAAAACAAAAAAAATATTATTGTCGTTTTTCTCATTTTCACTCTGAAAATTCTTCAAAAATACCGTTAAGTGTCGTTTTTGGTCATTTTTGGCACTAAAAGTCGTATTTTTTCTCGTTGTATTTATGAATTCATTTTCATTCATACAGAACATTTTCGAGGCAATTTAGAAAAAAATAGTATTGCCCGATGTTCAAATTTCTGGCTTTAACTCCCAGGATAACAGTTTGAAAATTATTTTTTGAGGTCAAGGTCATCGTATCAAATTTTCAGTAGTATCAAAAGATTTGCAACTATCATGTTTTTGGAAACGGGATTATGAACAATGGCCAAATTATTTACCGTTATCGCGCAAGAGCAGAAACATTTTCTTATTTTAGACAGTTAGAAAAAATTTCAATATTTTTTTTGAAAATTTTATTTTTTTTTCACAAATTTTAAAATTCATATAACTAAACAGGCCACGTTGAGATCAGAAATTGTAAAATTAAGTTGACAGCACTTCCAGTTCAATAGATATGGACTGCCTATACAACCCCCTTAAGTTGTCACAGCGCTCGCGTTTAAGTAATAACGGATGTTAAATGCTCTCAAAAGGTGCACCCGTTAAATTGTAATTCTTGGAGATCTCTTGTATGCCCCTTAACCACCCTAACAATATTTTGTCATTTGCGCTCATGTCGTGCGTTTTGGCTTGGGGCAACCCGAAAACCGTTCCATAAAACTCGACTCGACAAAATGGTGACCTAAGGGGGTGGTGTCGGTTTTTTGAGCCCTTATAGAATTAAGTTATGAAACATTGTAATAAACGGGTTATGACAAAGTGACCGCCAAAGGATCTCAGTGGGGCAATTTCCTATCAAAACACATCATAAGCCACAAAATACTAGGAATTACAAGATCGAAGATATTTATATTGCATATATTACACCCAGCCGCATAAAACCGGATCCACTATGATATGAACATTGTTCATTGGTGACTCAATGACCGCAGTCCGACAACGATGCTCTGAACACTAAGATGCTCGGAAACTTCTTAACCAAATTCTAGAAAATTTCAATTATTTTTAAGCAAAAATGTGTTAACCTAATACGAATTTGACCGCTGATTGTTGAAAATATTGATACGTAAGCAATTTTTTGATCAGCTGAATCTCAGCTTCAATTGTGACTTTGTTTCGGCTGAGCACTATTTTTTTTTTTTCGAACTTTCATTTCCGTTAGTCCCAAGTCATTTGCTAGAATCAGAAATAAAGTCGCAAATTCCTTTCCAACCAACTGACCGCATTATTATCTACTTAGTCAAAAAACGGCTTTATCTAAACATCGTCTATCAAAAGAGACTAGAGTTGAAGTCGAAAAACTGGGAAAAATCGCGCGTTCAATGGTGAGATCCTAGAAGAACAATGTCAAATTGAAAAATCCTTTATCATCACTTTTGTTGTCTCATTGTTAATGTGCTACTTTGTGGTAAATTGAACGCTTGTAGTGGTCCAAAAGAAAAGATTAAAAAAAACGTTAGTGCTCTAGCAATAGACCCACCACATGGTGATAGTAAAAGTTTACTTTGAATTTGAATCGTTAGAACGAAGCCTAGGATCTACAAACGAGTATCTCAATTTTCTACGACTTTCCCTAATTCTGATCGAGGCGATTGAAAGTCCGAAAGAAGCGACACCCACCCCCTAAAAACGTCCCAGTTCGTTCTCCGCCAGAGAGAATCTGTATCCCATGTCAATTCTAAATTTAAATCGCAAAAATTATAAATTGCTTAATACTTTTAAATGGACGCAAAATCAAAACAGTTCAGAAACTGACTGTAGAGTTCTGCTGATTACACACTGACTCAAACACTCATAATCAAACTGCAAGAACAAAAACACCTATTCTCTTAAATAAGTACTATCGGTGTTAGTGAGCACGCAAAAATACGAACTTACGATTGTGTGAACAGAGAGAATATAACATTTTGAAATGAGCCTCTCACACATTCCGATACTTGTCGGACCACGCCCCTTTATAGTCTTATTTGACATGTGCTTTTTCTGTGAGTAGGATCTCTAAGATAAGTTCAATCCAATCTTTTATAAATTTCAATTTGGCTATTGGCTAAACAAGTTGCTAACTAAGGGCTGGTTAAGCCATCTTGACTTGGTCTTTGAAACACCGCAATTAGTTGTGATTTTTTCAATCAATTTCACAATATTTGAACCGATCATTTCTTTCACCCCTGATCTAAATAAACCAATTTTAATCGAAAACTGTCAAATCCCTTTGGTAAAAATTCGAAATTCAATAAAATATGAGTTAAGAAACTGTGGTCAAGAAAACTGCTGCCGAAACCCTTTTTCAGCACAACTAAGGGGGTGTCAGGGTATAAAGTTTGGTCATTTTGACTTTGAAACTTATTGTTGAAAACTATACATGAGAGAGTTACAAACTTCAGCGGTTGAACTCACACAATCCCGTCATCCATTGACAACGTTAACCAAATTTAATAATGCGTCTGGAGTGGCCTATCCGAGTAACAAAGTTGGGAAAATTGACCATTTTCAAAAATCGATTCCCTCACTCAATATTAATTGAAATTTACATAATTCTTACACTTGTGGTAAACTGAAATGTCCGATAGACGTTTGCAATGAATTGCCAAATTTGCCCTAGAAATGCTCTCGAGCGCCAAAAATGCATTATGGATCCATTTTTAAAAATCGATCTCCTAACGGCATTTCCGTCAGACTTTTCAAGGACATCTTAATATACTCGTTAAAACACTTGAATAACAACGTTGTTAAAAATAAATTGTATCAACCTTATTACACGCCAAAGGTGCACTTTTACGAAGTATAAAAAAATTTTTTCTCAAAATTCTAAAAATCCAGAATCTATAGTAAATTGACCCTGTGAATTCATTCTTTTAAAGTTTTAACGCGTATCTACTTTAGTTTTTAGTGAGTAGTGAAATTACGATTCATTTTTGTATGCGACACAAAGAAACAATGAATTTTCAAAATTCTCTTAAATATTTTGCTGTGATAAATATATGATAAAAACCTTTTGATTGCCTACAAACAAAGTAGACATGGTTGAGCATGGTTGATAAGCCTTATACTGCCTTTTATCACAGCTTGCGTTAGAATCTAACCACATGAACGTAAAATCACACTTTAAAAGAAGTCGCGCGCTAACGCATTCTAGCAAAGTCTGATAAAGGATATTTAACAAGTTTGAAGTTTACAATACAACTTGTCTGCCGAATCAAAAATAAACATTTTCTCAGCAAATAAATGTTTTTCAACAATTCTTTCAGTAAACAGTTCAGTGACCCGCATATTTACAACTGAAACATATTTTTTTACCTGTATGACATACTTCACCCATGAAGCAAACGTCACACAGAATCAAGTGTAAAGTTGACGTTACGATAACGGACGAAATCGAGAACTGAGTTTCGTCAGGGGGGCGGGGGGGGGGGGAGGGGGGGGGGTCGTCAACTGATGTAATAGCGGATTTTATTTTGACAAATGCTGTATTTTAAATTTACTGAATTACAATACATATTATGTAAATCTTATGCATTGTCTCCTACATTTCATAACGCTCGCTCCACACCTCTTAATCAGTGAGTAAAAGTTCTCCTAAGGGGTATGCGACCTCGAATAAATCAAGGCCTAGAGAGGCATTTAAGCATGCTTGCAATGATAACGGGTGATATAAGTGTACTAAGAACCCCAATCACAAAAATTTTGAAAATTCGCATTTTTTCCTAAGTATTTAAAAAGATGAAGTTAGAAATAAATAACGTCTGCCTCAATTCTTTTATACATGCACACCTCCAAATATGACTGACGTAATCCAACTGTTCCCATCAGTTGTTCACTGGCTTCCCTTTAGAGCCGACTTTCGAAAAACGAGCATTTTTTTTCGAAAATTGTCTGGAAAAAGACCAAAAAAATCATATTTCGAGCTTTAGCTGGAAATTGCAAACAGAAGGTCGACTTTAATCCTTACAAATGTTCTTGGAGAATGGACTTGATAAAAATTTGAGCTCTGTTTCAAATATATCTCGGAGAGATAGATTTGAAGTCTCGACTAATTGTAAATCGGCGGTTATTGTGGCCGTTCAGAATTTTCAGTCGTCGTCATACAAAGCAATTGAAGACATACTACCGTTACGTGACTCTGTGAACATTTGAAGCTGCAATTGATTTACCGTCTGGGAGGAGAGAGATTTTGCAGTTTGGAAGATATCACACCTTGTTCACGGATACTGCCCTAGTTGGGTGTCCATGGAAGATTAAGGACGACTACATAATAAGCATTTTGGTTTTCATCATCATCCTGTATTTGGTTCCAGTATATCACCTAAAATTCAAATCATAGCGCATAACCCCTTAAGGGGTGGTCGAGCAATCGGTATCCTTTTTAAAAAACTGCCCTCAAGAATAAACGGAGTTGTGTACTCAGTAGTCAACCATTAACTTTGCTATGCAAACACACCGTTTCGATGAAGTCTTTGAAACAAAAAAATATATTTCCATGTTTGGAACTAGGCGTCCCAACCTGAAAAGTCCGAAAATTAATCTTAAAATTTTTGTCAGCGCTCGTTTTTTTTAATTTTTTTTAATTTTTCCCCACACCATTCATGATCAAGTGTTTGCGATCTAGCGCACTAGAAAAATCGAAATTCCTGGCCCAAACGTCGATTCCATAAATACAATGATTATCGTGAAAAGATCGTATAAATTGTGTCAATGGAAGCAAGGCGACAAAAATTGAAGATTAATTCTTTGGCCTTTCCTAGAGTTGGACACCTATTCCAAACCTGAAAATAGATTTTTTTAATCTCAAAGATCTCAAAACCTTGTCAGTGCATACAAGTATAATGAAACCTTGACTTATATCCTCCGTTTCATTCTGAGCGCAGTTCCAAAAGGTCCAGATTGCCTTTCGACACCCCTGAAAACGGTTTTACATAAGAATAAACGTGCAAAAATTGACAAAAGATATACACATTATGTCACATTGGCTCTGTTTCTGATTTTTGCACAACTCACTATCGCCAAATCGAAAACTCCGAAGTGTTGAACGCTTAGAAGGCATTTGCAAAATTTAACCGTTTAAGTAAATTGTCAAAAATGTAAAAACGGGCGCGAAAATGAGACAATTGTCAGTAGGTTTTTATAAAATTTGATGCACTGGAGACTTCATTAATTTTACGTCTGAATCGAATTATGTTCGGTCAGGTATAGTAAACTTATGAGTCATATCGTCACTTTTTGAACCAATGACAAGGAAGAGTGTGTCACATAATAAAGACAATCAATTTATGTTCATCTATTGTAATGAATAAATTGAAAACTCGTCTTATTGGCTAGCGCAAATTTATTTGAAATAAGCCATCGTTCTAATATCCTAACAACATTTTGACTGGCGGTGAAGTCAATTGTCACGACTGATGGGTCCTCGAGAGAAAAAGCCCATACACGTATGGCCATAATGTAAACTAAATGAAATATTTAAATGTTAAATCTCTAATTTTCTGCATAATTTGGTTTGTAGTCTGATTTGAATAAGGTTCAGATGAGGCTTTTTCCTGGATACATGCTGCAATGTGCGAGAGACGATGGAAATTACGTGGCAAATAAACCGACGGCTTAGTACTTAATCAGACCTAGACGGTCTCATAGACGCAGTGAAAAATTCAGTTTTTTGCTAATCCAGCCGCGCAAGACACGCGCTGTTTATTGCTTTAAAAAACCACGGTGAGTTTTAATCTCATGAAGAAACTTTAATCTACAGTATGTTTTTTTTCTGCGAAATGAAAATTCATTAAGGTAACCAGGCCCAATCAAAAATCGTGTTACTAGGCTTTGTTAATGTTTCAAACCTTGACATCGGGTATTAGTTTAGCATCTCAAAATAAATCTACCTAGAAACAGTTTTGATTGGCCGTAAGTATCCTGAAATCGAATGTCATTCGCATAAAAAAAATCACATACTGTGAGCCGGACGAAAGTTTGAACGTCCAATCAGTTCATTATAAACTATTCAAAATCTGATGGTTTTACACTGTGATTGATCCTTTTACGTGTACTGCCGGTTCGACTCCGATTTTGCACTTCACCTTTGGGCAGCACGATTCTCGCCGAGTCAGAATCGACGTCGGATCCAGCCAATTCAAATGGAGGCTGAGCCAGGCTGCTAGAACGAATTTTATAAATTACGGGCGCCAAATTCTATGGACCAGATTCCCTGGCCGTTATCGAAATTTCTTGCTGCCATGCCAACAACGATTATTTTATGAAAAGAAAAATGAAATTTCCTTCAATTTAACCGCGGTGGTTGTTGCAGAAAATAGGCCTTGGAGAACAAATTTTCGTCAATTTTTTTCTTGATGCTTTTGTCATAATATTTTTGGACTCGTTTTTATCCTGGATACATCAGCCCAGGAAAGCGACTCTTTGATTCGACTTCGAGCAATTGTGTATGAAACAACTAAAAACTTCTTTGCATTTTTCGGAAATTCAAACACGATTACACGAAAACGATTCTTGAGCTCAAACATTTATGAAGGTCGAATTGTAAATGCCGAAAGAGTAAATTCATTGAAACCTCTAAGGGGTCGCAAATACTGTTTTATGGGTACTGAGACCAGATCCGAAGAATTTTCGTTAAAAACTCAAACCGATAGCGCTCACGCTGCCTAATTTAAGTCTAAATCAGTTAGCTGGTACTTTAAAACCCTTGGAACTCCGAACCGGATTAATCGCTTGAAAATTTTAAAGACTCTCTTCAAAATAAGACGAAAAATAAGCGTGAAACAAATAATCCCCAACCAACTAGAGTTTTGCCAAGGACTTCAAAAAATGACTTAAAATTTTTTCGATATTGGTGTCAAATTTTTTTAACCTTACCTTTTTTTCTCATTTGCCGAAAAAAGTTTACATCGCTGACTCCTTAACCTGTTGAACTTCAAAATTTGCCTGAGAATATAAGTTTTCTAGGAAAAGTGCGTTTCGGAATCTTTTACTGAAAACCATAATCACTTACTGTGTATCCTGAACCTTTTCTTATTTTTGGAGTGATATCCTGAAAAACGAAAATTCGTAGCCTTAACAAAAAGACTTTTTAAAAAAAAATAACATCCGTATTCATCATGTACAAACTTTTGATGTGTCATAATAATATCAAAAATATTTAGCGTAGGGGTTTGACAACGAAATAACATACGTTAGGTGACCAATAGGCTGTCAAGTTCAGATTTCGAACAAAGTTAAAACATAAGGAATTTTAGTACCGATATGTTCCTAAATGATTTAGAGCAAAAATTCTGCTATGGATTCTTGAAAATCTTTAACCATGGACGTCTAAAATGGACAATACCTCAAAATTACCGGATGATCTATCAAATAGTATTAAATAGTATTATAATTCCTCGTAAATTTTAAACTGTTTACCGCATATCGTTTCATCCAAATTGTGAAATTCAACATCTTCACCAAGATAATCTCGGAGTCAGAATTGAGCTGCCTCTGTGTGCATTATCTTGAGAAAAACAAAATCCCAAGATCAGCTTCTGTCAAATTCAGCCATTTTTCATAATCTTTAAACTGTTATGTTTTCAATGTTAGTTTTAAATATATCTCAAAAATAGCAACATATAAACTACATTGAATTTAACGCCCAACCTATTTATTAAATCATAAAGAAAAGATACAAGCTGAGTATCGACAAACGCTTGATTATTTAGACTATCCCGCGAGTAACTATCACCGCACAGCCGTGTTTTTGTTTTGCGCTAGCGTTTGATTCGATTTCCGACACTTTCATCATATCATATCGAAAATATTTTTTATAGCTCAAACTAATTATTTTTCAAACATTTCAGCCGCGTATCAAGGGTGAAAATTTGAGCTAAGCAGATAGAAACTAAGAGAAGATGAAATTGAAAGCAGGACTAGAAGCCAAAAGGTTTGCATTGAGTGTTCAGGTTAAAAATATTTTTACATGAAGAATTCTCTCTGATTTTCTCATGACCATAACTAAAAATTCTTTTGCGCTCTTTTCCTAACTGTAAGATAATAGTTTAAAATCTATCAAGTGATTACAACATCTTGGCGCCTTCGCTTTACTTGAGTCTATGAGAGATTATCCGGATTTTATTTATCACAAGTATAGCGCTCAAGGCGGACCGAAAACATGCGCTTGGAGCTCCAACGATTTTCGATTTGTATCCAAGGGTTAAAAGCTAAGAAGGAGAACTATACTCTCGAACAACATAATTTGTCAGTGTTTGGTAAGGCACGCGTTACTAATTTGACGACGGCCATTAACATTTCATTTTTCATCAAGAACAAGTACTGTTGCCCAAATACATTAGTTAGGAGGTTATAAGTTATATCAGTATAGAGTTACTACCGTAACTTGTCCACACTGTCCTACTTGTCGACGGATAAGTTCGCATTGAAAAATCCCGATTTTGTGCTACAACATGCGACGACCACCCCTAATACAGAAAAAAATTCGAATCATAAAAAATGAACAAGTAGATCGCCCTCTCCATGTGTTGAATAAGCACAAACTTCTCAAACTAGTGGTTTGTTCTTGTGCAAGACAGGAATGCAGACAACATGCTTACTCGGATGGTTCAACATGACGAACCCGCGAGGACTGCTTGTAATTGCTTTTATCCTGAGACGGCTGCCATCCGCTAACGACGGAAATAACCGAATGTTTTATCTTTATATTTCTCATGAAGGTGAACAAAATTTTCAACAAATAATTCTTTGATAAATGTTCAAAATAAATTGCAGTAGAGAAGAAAGGCCTATATGACCAAAAGTTTTTGCCTAAAGGCATACATTGGCCGATATGCCACCTTAGTTGATGGGACAGCGATAAATTTCTTCGGTCCAAAATGAAAAAACAAGCGTTCATGAATGAACGTCTTTAAAATTGAGAAAATTCAATTTTTATAGGGAGTATCACGAAAGATTCAAATAAGACCAAAAAAAATCAATATCAAGAATAACTCTCAACTGAAGGCTAAAGTTTCGTTCGAAATTGTGTAGGATCTTTCCACGGCATTTTTTATTAAGAATAACCCATGACACCTAAAGAGAAATTAGTGTCGCTGATTTTGAACTCTCATTACCGACTTCAATTCTGATCGAAATTAGCACAGTGTCAGCGTACTCCAAAAAATTTCGCTCTTCAAAGAACAACTCATTGCGGTCATTTAAAACTCGTAGACTCGAGCGAAATAAAATGTTCTAGACTTAGTTCAGGGGTTGTATAGTGGACCCACGCTTTTCAAAAAGCTCATCTCCTTTATTCCTCTCATGGCAATGCTCATAAAACCTCTAGGCAACTGTACAGTATAATGCTCTAAACACCTTTATTGCCAGCTTTAATCATAGCAGTTCTAGCCAACCGTGGACTAAGTTTTCCGCTCGAGCCAAATTTTTTTTGAAAGTCGTTAATTTTTTCGTCTTATTTTCAAAACAATTCTGAATTTTTTCACAAAGAATGTATATTTTATAACCAAAAAAAAATGGTCCTTTTGTCTAGTTTGACTCGAAAATTGCTCAAAAATTACCGTATACAGTTCGTTTTGCGCATTTTGCCACACAATTTGTATGTTTTTTCGTTGATTGAACAATCATTTTTTCTTGTTTTACAGAACATTCGAGACGACTTAAAAAAAAGTGCCCGATGTTCAAATTCTGGCCTGAACCCCAGATCACAGTTTAAAAAATCCTTTTTTGTGAGCTCAAGCATCGTATGAAATTTAGTATGTACCAATAAAGATTGCAACTTCATGTTTGAAACGGGATTATGCACTATGTCCGAATATTACCGTTCTCTAGCGCAAGAGCCAAAAAACAATTCTCATTTTAGAAGTTAAAAAATAATTTAATATTTTTCTGGAAATTTATTTTTCTTCACAAATTTTAAAACATCATATATAACTATAGACTAGCCCCGTGAGATCAGAAATCGTGAACAATAAACCCCTTGAAAAAATAAAGAATAAAAACGGAAAATGGTCACAATTGGCCGAATATGGTCCACCAATTTAAAAAACAACAAAAATATTAATACAGTTTTCTAGCTAAAACTCGTAGACTCGATTCGGCAAGCAGTGACCATGCACTATTTAATCGCATTAACGCACGCTAAACATAGAAATCAATAAAGTTATTCGATTAACCTTGAGACAAATTGACGTTTTTGGCGTTTTTTGAAATTTACTGTATTATCTAGGCAACTTAATTTTCTTGGCAAAAATTTTTTGGAATCTACTGCAATATCTAACCTTTGATTCGTGACACCGAAAAAATTTTAGACGTTTCTCTCCAAAAGATAATCACGTATCTTAGCAAAATTAATAGAGGTTGGCCAGAATAGTACTTTTTTTTTCAAAAATTGCTTGAAACACTGTGTGTGAAGGAAGCAGTATAGATGGGTCGTTTAGAAGCGTTTCAAACGACGTTTTATTAACATCAAAGTCGCAGAAAACAATCAACAGGGCGGATTTGATCTTCAACATAAGGACTACCAGGTTTGTTCAAGTACACAAATAGTAATTAATTACGTTGAAAATTTTGCGGACTTATTTAAAATAATGCTTCACGAATTTTAACATAACGACATTTTCCAAAAAGTCATCGAGATCTACTTTTCCAAAATAAGGATTTTAGACATATTTCAAACCTATTTTTGAAATTTATTCCGTCCCCGTGAGTTTATTGCGGACTTGGTCGATGAACAAAAGTCTAAAAAACGTTGAAGTCATTCCTAACATTTCATTATGCTAATTGAGTCATTTTCAAAGAACCGTAATTTGTACCAGATATAAATTATCGTAATGTCAAAGTTAATCGGTAAAGACGTCGTGATACCTAAAAGAACGCAGGGTCGAACTCTCTGCATGAAAGTATTAGCAACTTTGGTCAATATGTACGAAGGTCGGTCAGAGAGCAACAATCCCGCTGTGAAATCTCAAAAACTCTTGACACATTTTGCCACTATGTGAACCGTTAGTCATACTGACTCTCAGTTGCTAATATTTTATAAAAGTACCCTCTCCATCCTTGAGGATCTACAACTGACATTGGCCTCAAACTTTGACCGGAATGAAATTACTTTTATACCAATATTAAAGTTATTTACTAGAATTTTAAAAACAATAATATTTGTCAATAAAATTGTTGAGATCATTTGAAATTACTATGCAGTGGTATAGAAATATACAGAAACCGTTTGAATTCAATATAATTATCTGCGACTTTTGTTCTCAGTCATCAACCTTCTAAAGTCTACGAGTTATACTTCCCCCCATATACCATCTAAGTAATGTTTCATAAATCAAGGAGCAGACCGTTGTAAATACAAAATTTTGAAATTGCTGTTTAACCCTGGAAGGCTCCGAACCGATTACATCGCTTTGAAAATGTTAACTCCTCAAAATAAGAGACAAAAGCTGTTAACAAATAACAGAGCCAAACCCAACATAGGTCTTGCGCAAAGGAATTCTAGAAAATGAAACATTTTTTCGAATATTGTTCAAATTTTTTTAACCTTAACTTTTCTCAATTTCGCCGAAAACAATTTACATAGCTGATCCTTTAATCCTGTCTGAACTTTCCGAAATTTTCTCGCAGGAATCCATCTTTTAGGAAAGTGTTCTGGAATCTTTACTGATAAACAACTCATTTACTGTTATTCTGAACTCTTTTTGATTTTTGTGAGGTGATATTTCGAAAAACTCGACAATAATAATAAAAGTTCTAGGATTTTAAACAAAAACTCTTTTTACAAAAAATTATATCTACATTTATCTACAACTTTGCCGGTTAAGCATACATGATATCACGAATAGTTTACGCGCTAGGGTTGACAACGAAATATACAGTAAGTGACCAACTAGTCTGTCAAGGTTTCAGATTATGGCGAACCAAAGTTAAAAATCAAGAATTTTAGTACCAGTCATCGGTTTTTAAGTCATCTTAGAGCCGATAAAGTTGGCTTTAGGCCGTTGAAAATTTCTAACTCCAATGGAGTTCTAAAATGGACAAAAATGCTCCAACAACTAAGATGATCTTCAAATAGTAAAATATAGTTTTCCTCTGTAAATTGAAAGGTCTACGCATCGTTTTCATAAATTCTGAAATTCACATCTTAAGCAAGATAACGTCGCGAGTCAGAA
>SCLH01000369.1:87673-118418 GCA_004367855.1 Oikopleura vanhoeffeni | reverse complement strand
GTATTACAGTACTTATTTTCTGCAAAAATAATTTCGAATCACCAAATAAAACCTTTCATCGTAATCAGAAAAGAATTCTAAGACTTTTTTTTCCATTACACCAAAGCCCAAAAATGATCACGTGACCGTATATTTATGGAATAAAGTCGGTCAAAATAGTACTGTTTCTTTTCAAAAAATGCTTAAATCACTTTTTGAAATAAGCGAAGATGTTCTTTAGAAGTTTTTAAGACTTTGTCTCCATTACACCAAAGTTCAAAAACGATCACGTGACCTTCAAATTAAGAAATAAGATTTTGGTTCAAGCACACAAATAGTACTCAAATTACTTAATTTTTCAAGAAATAAGGATTTATTTATGACACATTTCAAACCTTATTTTTGGATTATTTCGTCACGTGATTTTATTCGGACTTTGGTGTAATGAGAAAAAAGTCTTAAAACGTTTTAAGTTCATCCATAAATGTTTTTGACGTAATTTGAGTACTTTTTCAAATTACCGTATATGGTGTATCGTATATCAAATAACCTTCAATTTCAATTCTTTTTGATGAGATTATTAGCAACTATGGGTCAATTATGTACTGAAAGGGCGCAAGAGAGCAAACAAAAACCTGTGAAATGTGATCATTTTTGATCTTTGATAACCTTTAAGTACATAATTGAACCATAGTTGCTAATATTTTCATGAGAAAGTCGACCCTTTCGATTATTTTGGTGGTATTTTCAATTTTATACGATGAACTTGAAATTGACCTTGAACGAGAAAGAAAAAATATTTCACAACAATTTAAGAGTCATTTTACTTGTGAAAAACATATAATTATTTTTACACAGAACGATAGCAAATGATTTAAAGTTGGATATAAAGTAGTTCCAATATGAATAAAGTTTAATTTCTTATTATTGCTCTTTTAAGTGTAACTGGAGTAATTTTCGCAACTTTTTTTTCTTATCCTCATTAAATGCCTTTAATTCGTTTACTTTTTTGTTATTTCGATTGTAAGAAAATTGGCTGAAATTATTATTGAAGCTAATTAAAAATGTATGTTGATAATTAAACTCTGCTTATATGGCTCGATTAAAAGACTGGTCACTACTTGCCGGAAATCGAGTCTGGGTACAGATCAACTCTAAAGTCTACGAGTTAAAAAAAGTGTTTAAAGAATATTTTGTTTCGTCGAAGATATTTAACGTATTCATTCGTATCATATCAAAAAATCATAATTTTCTGAGTTATAAAGACATTTATTAGGAGAGTTTATTGTGAAAACTTTGTTACATTCACAAAATATACATGTCAAACCCGTTGTTTGGAGTAAATTAGTTAAAATATTACTTCACAATTTTTAAAGGTTTTTAAAATTTATAAATAATTATTCTTTTCAAGAGTTATCTTATATACAGTATGATAAAATTCTGGCTAAGGGTTTCAATTTCAGCTAGCACTGATCATAAGCATGATAATTGGCTCTTGTTCAATAATTTGTTATATCTTATAATTAGGCCGAGATCGTTAGCTCGCTGGAACTGAATGAAGTCCAGACTGAATGTTACATACAGTATGTAACATACTCTAACCTAGTAGAAACTCCATAGTTTTTGCTAAACATTTTTTAAAACATTTTTCAAAATTTTCTATAAAATATCAGTAATCGCTGAAAATAGAAAAACGTGTTTGAAATTGCCTATCATCAGGCTTTGAAATTTTACTCAATTTTTTCATTATGAAAATTCCAAGATCATTGAAAGCATATCCTGTTCAGAGTGAAAAAACCCAAACGAGATAGAGATGTGAGGTGGTGAAGGATATCGATATTACGCGACGAGTGATTGTGCTTATTTTCCTGTCTAGTACATTCGTATTATAACGTAGTTAGATCTCTGTGTGTCCGGAGCAAACTGGTTGTTTATTGACCAGTTGAATTAATATACAATTGAGACTGTATTATATAGACTGTCTAATGACAAGGTCTTATAATACAGTCTATCACAGAAGAGTTATGGACCGTTGTTAAATTATCGTTTTTGATCCACTCCTTTGAACAGTATATCAATGAGACGATTTGAAATAAGAAATTTCAAAACTCAAAAATGGGTTCGGATGTTTTTAAGCTATCTTGTAGAGAATTTTTTCTGGTCATTTTAAGACGTAGGATTTTTTTTGTTCTTCAAAAATTTCAAAAAAAATTGATTTTCGGTCAATTTTCCGAGATTTTACAGGTAGTCCCCAACCCGGCTCTGGAGAAGCCGTATGCAAAGCTAGAAGGCTGATTTTTTGACCAGTGAAAATTAAGCGGTTTTCGGTTACCCGTTTTGCTTGAGGGGTCGGCGACCAATATTTGACCTCAAATAACCCGTCAAAGTTCAAGGTCAATTTCAAGTTCATCGGATAGACTTGCAAGTACCCTTAAAGAATCGGAAGGGTCAACTTTTTGATGAGCGTTTAAAAACTATGGGTAAATTATATATCGTTAGGTTGCTAGAGAGCCAAAACTGGACTTAAGATTGACCTTGAGTGTTGACCAGTTTTTGCACTCTAGCGACCTACGTATATAATTTACCCATAGTTTCTAAATTATACGCTCATCAGAAAGTCGATCCTTCGGTTCTTTTGAGGGTACTTGCAAGTCTATCCGATGATGATCCGATTGAAATTGACCTTGAACTTTGACGGGTTATTTGAGGTCAAATATTAGTCGCCGACCCTAAAGCAAAAAAAAAATGGGTAACCGAAAACGCTTAATTTTCACTGGTAAAAAATCAGCCTTCTAGCTTTGCATACGGCTTCTTCAGACCCGGGTGGGACTACCTGTAAAAACTCGAAAAATTGACCAAAATCATTTTTTTTCGAAATTATTGATAAACAAAAAAAATCCTTGGTCTTAAAATGTCAAGAAAAAATTCTCTACAAGATAGCTTAAAAAACATCCAAACCCATTTTGATTTTGATTTATTTCATCGTCTGATAATGCTAACTTGATAGTAATTCAAAATTGATGTTTTTATTTAAGCAATTGCTGACAATTTACAAAATTTGATTGCGGACAGTAATATTTTTGTCGTTCCAACCTTACTTCACCTCAATACGCTAATATAACCCACTTTTATCAGCTAATCGGCTTCCGCAAAATTGATTCAAACAAATTTAAGAAAGTCATTTGGCTGAAAACAAATGAAAAATAGCAATTTAGGTGAATATTTTTAAACCATCTTTACGGGCTTGTCTAAGCTTTTGATTTTTGTAAAGCCGGCTTAGACGATTTAATTAACAGAATTATACTAAAGTAGTATCAGAAGAAGAGTGAACGTTGCCAAATAAATTAGTACTTGTAGGTAAACAGACACAGATTAAATAATGGAACAATAATTGCAAAAGTCGCATTTTTGTACTTCAATTTTAAGGGATCGGTGCTCGGAGACAGATCGGCCCGTTTTTATTTTATTCTTGGTTATGCACTTTTGCTTTCTTCGGAATTTTTTAATGACATTTGTTTTTATAATAAGAAGTAAACCTTTTTACTCATTTTTTAATCCGATGTTGTTCAGATCACTATTATTTAATTATTTTTATCATTAACTTTTGGCGCAAGTTGTTTGCAACCACCGAATTTAATTTGGTTCATTTAATATTAAACAACATCTACGTTGAAATTATAATTTGAAAATTCCAAAAAAATTCTTAGTAATATTTTCAAAACTTTCGTCTGAAAATATAAAAAAATGTTATATATATGATCTACCAAGACAATTAATAATATGTGGCGACCTAGGAGAATAGTTAATATTTCCATTCTCTAAGTTTTTTTGTCAATTCAAAAAAACAATCCCGAAAAATTAAAAAAATATTCAAAAATTTTGAACTTTTTTCAGAAATTTTTAACCAAAATTTTGAAAAAAAGCAATATTACAAAAATTCAAGAGATGCTCAAATCATGAAGAATTATTTTAAGCTATATTGAGGAAAATATACCCAAGCATATTGAGGAAAATATTCCCAGCAAAAAGTTTTTCATCAAGAGCCAATATCCGGATCTGTCTAATAACACCGACGCCCTAATTGGATTGAATCAAACAAACCGCGATTAAATCCAAATCCGGAAAGTGATCCAAAAGATGAACTCGGGTATTTAATAATGTTTTAAGTTGATTATTATTTCCGAAATTTTAATACTGTATATTGCGGTAGTAAGCAGCTTCACCTTGACTATGGATAGACGCCAAATCCGTGGGCCTCTGTTGATAGGCTGCGTAATTATTATTCGTATTGGACTTTTTTTTCGCTCTCGTCTGGAGATTCCGGGATCGTTGGACTAAAATTAAAATGAATAAAGGGATTTATTTTGTAATAAAAGGTTAACAAAAATTCTAGACTTGACGATTACCAAAAATTTTAAATTTATAGTTTAAAACCATGATTCGAACTCGAAATTTTTCAAGAAATTTCTTAAATTAATATTTTCAGCACTTCAAATGCTTGAAAACTTTTTTCAAATTGTTCACTGGTATATTTTAGACCAATAGTTAAATGTTTTTCGATTGCTCTTTATGAACGCTTTTTTTAAAGCAAAGTTTCGATAATTCAATTCCAGCTTTTCATAATTTCTATGAGTTCAAAAATTATACAGTGCTAATCTAGAGTTTATCATTATGTAAAAGTATGAATTATTGTAAAAAACAAGGTTTAAATTCAGTTATCGCTTTCTTTCTAGATGCCGAACGTCAGTTTTCAGCTTAGGCTTATAGCTCTAGCTAGCATCTAATGTTACGCATGATCATTGGCTCGCGTTCAATAATCTTGTTATGATTATATTTTATATACTAGTATGTTGTATTTTATATCTGCCAATAAAGCTATTTCTGCAATTGAGAATTAGAATTTGACATCCCTATTTTACATCACTTAATTAACTCGTAGACTCGATTTTAGCCAACGCGTTGCCACACACCATTTAATCGCAGTTACGACGCTTAATCATTGATGACAAGATCAGTATAAAGTTATCGATAAACTTTGAAAACAAAATGACGTTTGTGCGTTTTTTTTTTTGAAAATTTTTACTGTATTACAGTACTTATTTTTTGCAAAAATTTTTAAATCACAAATTAAACCTTTCATCGTTGATCAAAAAATTCTAAGACATTTTCCAATACATCATACCGAAAATGATCACGTGACCGTATATTCAAGAAATAAGTCGGCTAAAAAAGTACTGTTTTTTTTCAAAAATTGTAAATCACATTTTGAAAAAGTGAAAAGGTTCTCTAAAAATTGTTAAGACTTTTTTTCTATTACACCAAAGTTCAAAAACGATCACGTGACTTTCAAATTAGGAAATAAGGTTTTGGTGAAAGTAAACAAATAGTGATCAAATTACGCCGAAAAAATTTTTTGAGCTAATAAACAACTAATTTAGAGAGTTTTTGAACATAATATATTTTCCAAAACACGTCACTGTGATCTTATTTTTCGAGAAATAAGGATTTATCTATGACATATTTCAAACCTTTTTTTGAATTATTCGTCACCCTGTATTTATTCGGACATTGGTGTAATGAGAAAAAGTTCTTAAAAACGTTTGAAGTTGACCCTGGCATTTTTTTGACGTATATTTGAGTACTTTTTTAATTACTGTACAAATATTGTTTTTCAAAGTACTCAAATCACGTGGAAGACTCCTTAAAAAATCGTCACGAATTTCTAAGACTTTATTGCATTTTAAATTGGCCTCCGGTTTAAATAAAGCAGTCCTAGAAGTCCAAACTTCCGGAACACTGATTACATAAGAATCAGTTCATGCGTAGGCGTTGTGTCCCTCTTTTTCTTTATCACCACGAGAATTAGATTCCAAAATATTTAAGAGTCATTATACTAGAGAATTTTGTAGAAAACATATAATTATTTTAGACAGAGCGATAGAAATTATTTGAAGTTTTATATGAGGTAATTGCAAATATAAATTAAGGTTTAATTTCATCTATTATTGCACTTTTCTTCTGTAACAGGAGGTTTATTTCGCAACTTTTTGTTTTCTTATCCTCATTAAATGCCTTTAAATTCGTTTTAAAATTTTATTTTGTTTTTTCATTGTATAGCAAATTGGCTGAATATTATTTTAAGCTATTGAAAATGAATGTTGATAATGAAACTTTGCTAATATGGCCGATTTAAAAGTGTGGCAACGCGTTGGCTAAAATCGAGGCTGGGTACAGATTCATGTCTAAAGTCTACGAGTTAAAATAAAAATAATTGATAGTAAAATTTCTACAGAACAAATCGCGAACTTATCTTCTGAAGAGTTTTGATGCAGTTAAATATTTGTTCCAAAAATCTATATTTTGAGAATTATGCCTGTTCCTGTAACGGTGCACGAAATTGTATGCCCAAAATTATTCGGGCTATTTCCGGAACAAGGAACGGTATTTTTTAAATATTATCATCTCGTCGCTAAAAACCACTTAAGATAAATTTATGACCTAATCAAAAAGCTGCTCATTTTTACCAGAAGAATTATAAGAAAAAACGTTGGCTATCATGCAACTGATCCCACATCGGCACCGTTGTGTTTTAAAACACAAAGACCAAAATTCGTTCGGGAATTCTTATTTGACGAGCGGCAGTAGTGAAAAGAACCAAAAAAGTTCCTTATTTTTTTTCAATTTTAGCGATATTCAGTAGATGTTTATTTAGATGAAATTGTATTATTTTAATGTTGTAATGGGAGTTAAGTAAGTTTTTCCTTTTTTATTTTTTTCACAAAATTACTGATATCGTTCTACTTTATTTTACCTGTATTGCTGAAGAATCTTTGAAACGCTTTTATAAAGTCAAAAAAAGTATTTTATTAAATTTCAGTCACATGCCAATACATTGTTAAATTTCATGATTTCATGATTCAAGCCGAACTCAATCCAGTTTCTAGACTTCATTCGGTATATCCATAACGATCTCCTGGTGCACAAAACGTTTTTTTTCTCATACAGAGTCTTAGAAGAGTCGTTCATTTTTGTTCAATAATTACGTGATTACTCGTTGGTTCCGAGAATTCGAACGATGACGGATATAGGAAAATGTTTTCAACACATGTAATTAGGGAATTTTTTTTGATGATTTTTTGTATTATAAACATGTCATCAGCGGATGCTCAAATTAACGCCAAACAAATGACTTAAAAACTCCGCGGATGCCATCTCAACGATTTTTGTGCAATAAAATGAATTTTATTTTTTGAAATTTTTCCATAAAATTTTAGATTTTTTCAAAATTTTCCTGAATGCGTGTTTTAAAATGACTGGAATACCTATAGATGAGTATCAAGCGATTTGAAATAAGAAATTTCAAAACTCAAAAATGGTATCGATGTTTTTTTAACCTATCTTGTAGAGGAATTTTTTTTTCTGGTCATTTAAGACCCAGGATTTTTTTTTTATGAAAAATTTCAAAAAAAAATCGATTTTAAGGTCGACTTTTCGATTTTCAGGTAAATGTGATCCAGTTCTAGCGAAGCCGTATGAAGTGTAAGAAGGCTGATTTTTTTGGCCAGTGAAAATTAAGCGTTTTTCGCTACCCGTTCTTTTAATTGGGAGGTCGAGCGACCAATATTTGACCTCTAATGACCGGTCAAACTTCAAGGTCAATCTCAGTTCATCGTATAGACTTGTAAGTACCCCAAAATAATCGGAAGGGTCGACTTTCTAATGAACGTATTAGGAACTATGGGTCAATAATGTACTGAGAGGTCGCTAGAGAGCAAAAACTGGTCAACACCCAAGGTCAACCTCAAGTTCATCGTATAGACTTGTAAGTACCCCTAAAAGAATCGGAAGGGTTGACTTTCTGATGAACGTATTTAGCAAACTATGGGTCAATAATGTTACTGAAAGGTCGCTAGAGAGCAAAAACTTTTTTGCTCTCTTGTTTTTGCTCTCTTAGCACCTTTCAGTACATTTATTGACCCATAGTTGCTTAATTACGTTCATTCAGAAAGTTCAACCCTTCCGAATTTCTTTTAGGGGTACTTACAAGGTCTAATACGATGAACTTGAGGTTGACCTTGGGTGTTGACCATTTTTCTCTCTAGCGACCTCTTCAGTACATTATTGACCCAGTAGTTCCTAATACGTTCATTTAGAAAGTCGAACCCTTCCAGATTCTTTTGGGTGGTACTTACAAGTCTATACGATGAACTTGAGATTGACTTGGAAGTTTGACCGGTTTCATTAGAGGTCAAATATTGGTCGCCGACCCTCAATTTAAAAGAACGGTAGCCGAAAAACGCTTAATTTTCACTGGCCAAAAAAAATCAGCCTTCTAGCACTCATACGGCTTCGCTAGAACTGGATCCACATTTACCTGTAAATCACGAAAAGTCGACCTTAAATCATTTTTTTTTGAATTTTCATAAAAAAAAAAATCCTAGGTCTTAAAATGACCAGAAAAAATTCTCTACTAAGATAGCGTTAAAAAACATCGTAACCCATTTTGAGTTTTAAATTTCTTTGTATTTTCAAATCGTCAAACGAAACTTTTCAAAAAATTATAAGAAACTGGCTAAAAAATTAAAAAATCTGAAATTCGTGTTTTTTTTCAATACTTTTAACGTTTGAAAATCTTCCCTGAGGAAAAAAGTCGTTTCATGCACCCGGATCGATATATCAAGTTAAAAAACTTCAATTTTGATTGGCCAAAACAAAAAACAAAGCTTATTGGACAAAAAGTTTAAAAAACTCATTTCTTTGGATTGGCACTGCAAAAGGCTCATGACTAAAAGTCATCGTACTGAAAACTAATTCATGCAATTTTTTACTCTTGTTAATTTATTATATTTTATGACTTTGCTGGGCTTCCAACTTGTGTAACAATCAGTTTGTCAAAAAGAACAAATTTAATTCAATATTTTTTAAAAATAGAATATTTGCTATTGTTACCACTATAGAACTGAAATGACGAAGTCGATTATTTCCCGCTTGGCATAGTATTCGATCCTTGATTAAAATTTATTGGTTGGTATTTTGAACGTCCATTCTTTCTTCCAGTCCTAAAAACGGATCGGTTTAGCAAAATGCATTTTTTTGGTAAATAAAATATCAAGATAGAAAGGTTAATTTCTAAAGCCTTTTGGAAGTAACCGTGGACTAATGTGATATGAAGCCATACCTGTAAAACTCACGAACACGTTCTTCAACAGCGTCTAATAAATCTTCACCTTTTCACAGACCTAGATTGTATTATTATTTTATCACCCTTGGATAATTGGTAAGTTTCAAATTTGTAACTGAAAAATTTGAAGGAGTAGCTTTTGAGTGAGACTCTTAAAATAAAGCTCAAAAAATAAGCTCCAAAAAAACGTTTTTTGCAATTTTGAGTGAATTTATTTACAAATTTTTAAAATCAAAATTAAGTGACCTCGTTCGTATTTTTTGCGTCTGATTAAAACCTTAAAATAATTTTCTTATCCTAAAAAACTCACGGAAGGGAGTAGGCGCGTTTTTAAAGACAAAATATCACTCTATTTTGAAGCTTGTTCTTGATTGGTTGAGCCATCAGTAATCTCCAATTATTTTTAAGGATGTGAGATTTTCGTTCAAATATCACATCATTATTTAAGTATTAGGACCTACAATGTCTAGTATTCCAGATATTTTGCTTCAAAAACACAAAATCCGGCTTTTTTCATGACGGGTACCTTCTTAACTCCCGTAGTGTCTTCTGGCCATTCGTGGCCAGATGGCCTTTAATCGCAATTAGGCACCTTAATCATGTATGAATGACAATTTACAAAGTGATCGATCAACTATTTGGATAATTGACGTTTGTGGGTTTTTTTTTCGTAAATTTCACTGTATTACAGTACTTATTTTCTGCAAACAAAATTTAAATCATCAAAAAGCCTTTGAGCGGATTCGAAAAAAAAATTTTAAGACTTTTTTTTCATTACACCATAGCCCCAAAATGATCACGTGACCGTAAATCAAGGATAAGGTTGGTAAAATAGTACTGTTTTTTCTTCAAAAATTACTTGAATCAATTTTCAAAAAAAATGAAAGTGGTTTTTAAAAGTTTTTAAGACTTTTTTTCCATTACACCAAAGTCCAAAAACAATCACGTGACCTTCAAATTAGGAAATTAGGTTTGGTTTAAGTACCACAAATTAGAACTCAAATTTCGCCGAAAATTTTTGAGGCCGCATTAACACTTAATCTGAAGAATTTTGAAAATAACGGCATTTCCCAAAAAACGTCACGAGATTTTATTTTCAAAATAAGGATTAATCTATTGACATATTCCAAACCTTATTTTTGAATTATTTCCGTCACGTGATTTTATTCGGACTTTGGTGTAATGAGAAAAAGTCTTAAAAACGTTTGAAGTTCCTCCCCAAATTATTATGTAATTTGAGTACTATTACAAAATACCGTATATTGTGTATATCAAATTACCGGTACATTTCAAGTTCATCGTTAGAGACTCGTTAGTACCTCAAAATAATCGGAAAGGGTCAACTTTCTGATGAAGATATATCAACTATGAGTCAATTATGTACTGAAAGGTCGCCAGAGAGCAACAGTTCCCCCTGTGAAATCTAAAAAATTTGGACCATTTTCACTCTTTAGTGGACCGTCATGTACATAATTGACTCATAGTTGCTAATATTTTCATTAGACAAGTCGACCTCTCCGATTCTTTTGAGGGTACTCACAAGCCTTCTACGCCGTGAGAGTCTACGGCTAACTTGAATTGGGCTTGAACTTTGTCATCAAAAATAGTTATTTTTTTATTTTATGAAGCTGATTTTTGTCAAAATTTTAATAAAAACATTCATTTTTTTGAAGATTGAATACCCAAGTTGGTGACGGTTTAAGGGGGTGGTCGTCGTCGCAAAATGAGGCTCTTAAAACAAATTTTCTGAATTTTTATTTTTATGCCTTTTTTATGAAAAATTTGGAAAATTACAACTTTTGGTTACTCGTTTTATTTTGATACATGGCTAGGAAAGCACTTTTTGACGAGTTCAAAAATATTTCAGATTGAAAAAAATGTTGAAATTTCTTGATTTTTGGAAATTTAAAACACGATTTAAAGGAAAAAACGAGTCAGGAAATTTAGACAAAACTCAACTTGGTGTTTTGCACGGACTCTTCAGCTGCACATTTATCTAGGTCTCGAATGTGTGACTTTTAAATCCAGGGAGGAGATACATTTTGATTGAGACCCCTTAAACAAGGGTCTAAAATAACGTTTTGGTGATACTGAGAGAAAATTCAAGAATTTTCAAAAAACTTAACTTGGTGTTTTGCTCACGTTCTATCCGGTTAATTTGAGTTATAAATCATTGTTGTACCATAAAAACTCAGGGAGAAGATACATTTTGAAAAAAAAATCTGTTATTTTTGTAAGCACGTTTCTGATTGGACGAGCCATCAGTCATTTTTGATTTATTATTAAGATGCAAGATTTTTGTTCAAATATATCAGAAAGAGGTAATGTTTGGTCCGACGATTTGTACTTTTGCTACAATTGGTCATTGAAAACCCCATTTTTGCCTTCAAATGCGACGACCACCCCCCTTAATATTTCAAATTTGAAAATGTCAAATTAACCCTGAATTCGTGTTAATATGCACTTTTTTGTGAGAATTTGCGAAAATGAGAGAGTTTTTAATTTTCTTAGTCACATTTGGTAACTTTTTATAAATTTTTTCCACAGATTGTTTCTATAGGACTGTAGAGAATTTTTTAAATAATATGATTACCATTGAAAAAATATATGTTGATAATAAATCTTCGGTTATATGCTTGATTAAAAACGTCTGGCCACGCATGGCCAGAAGACACTACGGGTCCAGAGATTGTCGGCCACTACGGGAGTTAACTGCGTGGTGCATTAGGCTGAATATACTGTTGGCACATATTATATGTGCCATACAGTCCCTGACCCCTTAACGTGCGGTATTTCGGCCCGGTATTCTGCCCTTGAAAATTGCTAGTCTAGGAGTTGAAAAATATGCATGAGAAAATTGCTAATGTCTTCAAATATTTATATTTCTGCATAGATGATGACCGAATCTAGGTCGTTCTAAACTGGGGTGATATCCGGTCGCCAAGACTTATGTTGATGTCCACACTAAGTAATTAACGACCATTTATTACCACTTTTTTGTGGCAAATTTTGACAAAAAGTGACACGTGGAGGTTAAGCCAAAATAATGATATCACTCTGAGTGATTCACTCAGTCCTAATGATGCAGTAATTATGGTTAAGTGTCAGTGCAGCCTCTTTAAAATATTTGTTGCGGTTTTGCTGAAAATTTTTGAATTTTTGTTACTGTGTTTAACCATCTCAAAACGCATGTGACTTCTCTGAGGCGAGACAACCAGCCACAAAAGTAAATCACCATACTAATCACAGTAGGTGATCGTTAATTATTTACTCAGAATGTTAATGCGAGATAAAAGTTTAGATAAGTGAAAACGTACTAGCAAAGGCTTTTGTATGTTTTCAAGAATGGTACATCTCATTCAATGAGTTGATACATCGCAATTTTGGTATGTTTTTCAATTCAATAACCGGTTGAAGGAATCAGCAAAATCAAAGGTAGTTACGGTTTCTGGGGAACTGACCAAAGTATACCTTTAAAATGTGGGTAACTTTTCAAAATAAAATTTTTGGTTATTTTTTTCACACCAGACATCACCTGGCTGATTACCAGTAAACCGGTTATTAGGTTAGAAAACCTAAAAAAATGCGTTGTATCAACTTATTGACCCTAGCATACATGTTGAATTCCTTGAATCGGATGTACAATTCTCGAAAACATACAAAAGCCGTTGCTTGTACACTTACTTAGCTGAACTTTTATCTCGTCAATATATAGTTTGAGAAAATTATCAAATAAATAAAGCAAAAAAAATCAAATTAGGGCAAAATTGAACAATTAAGTATACTTTTTATGAAAGTGGCAAAATTGAACAATTAAGTATACTTTTTATGAAAGTTTTGCTTTTAAAACTTACTGAATAGTTCGATTTGAGCCACGAGATTTGAAAGTTGAACCCGATCGGAGTGAAAGTCGACTTTCAGTTTTCTGCCCTTTTTTCATCGGCGAACCCTAAAATAAAATGTCAGGTTTTGATACATTCCACTATTAATACAGTCCGTCACATACTGTTTGAGGTATGTACTGACTGTCATGCATTTTAAGAGAGACTTTCAAACATTTTCGCTCAGAGTTAAAACAAACGAGAATATTTAACCGATAAGTTTGAAAGAGGATCCAATTTTCAACTTACAAATTTAAGTTTTTTTGCATAACAAATTCTGGCAAAAAGTCACTCTAGAAGCCAAAATGATGTCCACTTATCAAATTTCGTTTCTTCAAAGTTTGAAGATCAAACCGACTTTTTCTGGAAAATTAAAAAAATTAACTTTTTTCTTGTAATTTTGAGTTGATTTATATTCTTTTCCAAACCAAAGTACCTCCCAGAAGTAAATAAGGTGTCCACATCGAATAATTTTCGAAAATATTGCTAATTAGCTGAAAACTCAAAATCAGTACCACCCTTATGTTCTCAACTTGGTCGATTTGTCTTTGTCGGTTTATTTGGGTTAAATTGCCGTTCAATTCTTTCGAAAAATAATTTTTTGAAAAATATTTTTTTTTCATTATTTTGAGTTTCATAAAAATCACTTGTGAAAATTTTTTCTTCCTATAGAGACTGCAGAAAACATAAACTTATATCAAAAGAATCCTCAAATACTTTCCTAAAAACTGGTTTCCTCAGAATTTTGATATTATGTATCGTTTTCACACAATTAATTTTTTAAGAATTTTGGCGAAAATCCTAAAAAAAAGTAGGAAAAAATAACTTTCGAACGGATAATCGTATAATATTTCAACAATATTTTGGAAATAAAATTGCAAACTTATGAACATATTTAATTGTAGGTCTGTGACGATGTTATTTCTGCGCTGTATTGGCTCCCGAAATTTTTTTTGCCTTCAGATAGTCAAAGGGTGTGAGGAGGTTAAGAAGAAAAAATCAGAACAAATAATTAAAAAGATATAAGAGCTCAAAATATTAAGAGTCCTAATTAACGACCCTGAGAGCATTATTTCGGGCACTTTTTCTCAAAATCCCACTCATAATATTGACATTTTTTGTCGCTAGAGACTTTTATCGGGGGTTGTTCATTTTAAAACTAATCATAATAAACTTGAGAGCTGTTATTTTGTGATTGACTTCCGTAGATATTATTATTGATTTATACTTTATTCTTATTAATATATTATAATTTGTACCAAAACACTGTGTGATTCTCAACACAAGTTTCGAGCGGCAGAAAATATACTTTCATGATTAGCCTTCTTTCATGGCCCGTTTTTTAGAAATCTAAAAGATTTTTACCTTCTTTTTCCAAATTGGATAAATTGCTATCCGCTAATGACAACAATTAATTTTGGCAAAAATCTACGTCTTCCTTAGATTCAACCAATCAAAACGGCGGAATTCAAGTTTATCCAATTTTAAAAAGAAGGGGAAAACCTTACACCCTGTATAATATACAGGGTGTAAGATTTTTCCCTTCTTTTTTCCAAATTGGAGAGCGATGAGAACGCTAATTAAAACGATAAATTTTAGCAAAAACCTACGTCTTTCTCAGATTCAACCAATCAAAACGGCGGAAATCAATTCTATCCAATTTGGAAAAAAGAAGGGAAAAACCTTACACCCTGTATATAATATTATGACTAAATTATAGACTATATCGAAAATTATCCCTATTGCGCCTTTTCAGCACGCGTCATAACTTTGAGAAAGTGACCAATGAAATTATCAAAATGTTATATGAAACCATTAAGAGGGTCGTATTACAGGATTTGCTATGTTTTTATTTTATTTTTAAAGTTGGTACAAAGTTCTATGTACCAAATAAACAAACGTGAGAAATCTAATTTAGCTCAAAGATCAATTTCAAAATTGTGTAGTAGACAAAGCGTTTTTGAGTAAAACCTGGTCTAAAGTGCTTTTAACCACCAGGTTCAATTTTGAGTGAAGTATCCACTTTGTAACTGCTTCTTCATCATGCTGTTTCACCACGTTGACAAAGAAAATTCCGCCATATTAATTTATAAACTTGAACTTCTAGAGAAATCGTAATGAGCTTATTTCCGGGCTGGAAAAATGTCAAAACATTTTTTTAATAAATTGAATTTTATTATTTTATGAGACCACATGGTTTGACCACATATGGTCACCACAAATCCAAATTTAGATTTGGTTTACATACAGTATTTATTCCGATTTTTTCTTGGTTGATAAAATATTTAGTTTGCTGGTTAACTAATCACCAAAATAGTTGAATACATCCGAAAAGCCATTTTGGTAAATTTTTAAATAAATGACTTTCTTGAAGTTACCAAAAACCCAGAATGAGCTTGGTCTCAGACTTGATATTTTTTGGCAATGGTTCCTGGTAAACCACACATTCAATCAAGTCAGTTTTTCACGTGGAAAGACCAAAAAATGTGTTCTAACTTTTGACTTTGTCATTTTTTGATTATCAAAATAAATTATATCATCTGGTACAGAAGATAACCTCAAATAATTTTTTGATTGCTGGACAATTTTATCGGATATACGAATATTCTTATTGGTATGTTTAACTACTATGTCATTAAAATCTTCCCAAAGTGTGGGGCGAATTAAAGAAAATACATCTTCAGATGTGCAAAATTTTGATTGTTTTTATAACTTTTTCAAAACTTTCAAAACTTTTTCCTTAAAATCGTATTGTTTATACAATTTGTAAACAAACAATACAAATAAGTTAATACAAATAAAAAGAAAACATGGTTGGTGCGTTTTTGTTTCTTTATGTGACTAATCATTATACATACGGCTACCGAGCAAAAAATAAGCTACTCGATTAAATTTTAGTATTCACTTAGGCTGTTACAGGTTTTTTCGACCCCCCTTGGATTCTTTATTTGAACTGATATTTTGGTCAATAAAGGGATAAGGATCATTTTATTTCATCTAGCCAAAAATTTCAAAAATCAATATTTATATGCTTAACCCACCGAGGCATAATACCCTTTCAGGAGGGTACAATTTGCACACTCACAGCACCAAAACGGTTCATCCAATTTATAAAATTCTAATTGAACTATAATTTTGGGAACTTAATTTCAATATACAATTGTATAATTTTCAATAAATTGAAAAATAGTATTTTAACTCTCAAAATTTGAGTCGAAAAAAGTTGGTAAGTTGAGTGCTCGCCACATCATTCAATTTTCAAAAGTCACTCCCAAAAAAAAAATCTGCTCCAGATATGTCTAGGATGCTAATTTTTTTCGCAAATCGTACTCAAAACACTCTTTTAAATCCTGGCTGATTTTAAATTTCAACGCAATTTCGGCGATAGTGGCTCTTCCGGCGATATGGGCACTGACAGGAATATGACTAGAAATAGTGAAATTGCGCAGGTTTTTTTCAGCAATATTGGCAAATTCGGCGATATTGGGCCGGCGATATCCATTATTATCCCCGGGTAACACTAAAAACTTATTCCCTATTCTTTTAACAGGCAAATAAGTTTTTAGTGTTACCCAGGGATAATAATGGATATAGGCTATATTATATAGGGCCTCCAGTAACGCTCAAAAATATCAAATCGATCTATCATTTTCATGAATCAAAACATTTCAAAAAGATACAGTATCTTAGATACTAGAAATTAATAAATTTTGGTTTTGCCGGAATTTATCAGAAAACCCAATAACGCACAAAAATATCAAATCAATCTATATTGTTTTTACTGAATCTAGTCGGAAAATCGTTCTTATTTTAGTAACTGATTAAATTTCGAACAATGAGTTCTAAACAAAGGTATGACTCAAGTACTACCGTTATCTTTAATATGTTAATCCCCTTTTCCGAGCATACAAGCTTTCAAACAAAATTTTTCCGGTGATTTCATTACCTCAGATAGTAAAAGTTCTATCTTTTTTCTTTTGTCATCTTGTTTAGATTGTAAAATAGATTTTTGACCAATTTGTACATTTCCATTTCCAAATTGCTTAGACTTTTGAACTTCATGATACGCCTCTTGATTCGCTTTTTCTACTTGTTCCACGCTATAAGCGGGAGAAACGAGGGGAGAAAGACCTTCAGATATTCTAAAATTATATACCTAGATTCGTTATTGAATTTCAAGGTGAATTTTTCAAAAAATTACGAAAAAGTGTGAAATATAAAATCAACAAATTATACTACTGTGGTAATTTTTATTTTTTTAAAGTGGTTTTAGATATTCAAAAGATTGATGAAAAAAGTTCAAAACGAAAATCGCATAAAATAGCATAAAACAAGACCGGTCACAATTTTTGTAATTTATCTCATTTTATTATATTTTGGAGCGCTTCGATTTGGTATAAAATGAATTCAATCGGAAATGAACTTCATGAAAATGCTAAAATTAACTTGGACTAATTGTTGTTTCTATGCAAAAAGAGTTGATTTGGAATTTTTTCAGTATTATTTTTTTCACCGGTCACTACCCCTTAAACTTCAAAACATTTAAATGAATCCGCAAGAACCTGAGGTTCTGAACCTCATAATTTTTATTATTTAAAAACGAACAAAAGTTTGTGGGAAAACATTTGAATTTTTAATTTTTCAAATGGTTAATAATACATACGTTGGAGAAAGAAAATGTGAAGGTGCAGCTGGTTAACAATGAATAATTAATTGGCTTTTAGCGGCCTAATATATATACTCGAAAAATACTGTGTCGTACATATATGAATTTTAATCGTTTATTAATTTGATTTCGTTAACTCATAAGAAATTATCATTGAGAATATTCCGATTTTGTTGGTCGCAATTATCTTATCGAAGAATCCTCTTTCAAATCAAAGTGGCTCGCTTTAGTAAATATGAATTTTTCGAATCTCAAAAGTATTTGAAAAAAAGGAGAAAAATCGGATCAATTTCTTTTGTTCAATTTATCTCTAAATATGTCTGATAATTTTGAGCTATCTGAGTCCTCAATGAGGCGAGTCGTCGACTCGGAGTCGATTCCAAAATCCTAAACGGTTTGTACACCCTATTTACTAAAAATACTCACTCTGTTAGGAAAATCATATGTTATTAATTTCGGTCAGGAATAGGTTGTCGAAAGTCATTTCGATTACGCGTGCTCCTGGAACAAATTAGCTAGTTTTTTAGCCAAAATTTTTATAAAATTCGGCTTTTAAAAACGACTTATCTGGTTCAGTAGATAGCTGAAACTGAGCAGAAATATTNTCTTAATGGTTGTGCTCAGTTTGAGTTATCTAAGAACTCAATCGGATGAGTCGTTTTCAAAAGCCGAATTATATAAAAATTTTGGCTAAAAATATAGCTGAAATGTTCCAGGAGGTTCTGTAATCGATATATCACTCGGGGTCAAGGTTGTTGGAAATCAAATTGACCTGGTCAATGCAAATTTTTCGGAAATGGATAAAAAAAGTTTAAAATATTTCTTTTTTCTAGGTCAATGATGTTTTGAAAAATTCGATTTTCAACAACATTTCAAATGTATTATTTATTATTCACTGTTTCCTTCGTCCCAGTCATCTAGATAGCCAGAATCGTCTTCGTAATCATCTTCGACGGCTTTTCGTATTGAATCAATTTTGTCATTCAAGTAACCAACTAAACCATCAACTTTTGGTGCTTTTCGACGTGATTTTTCCATGGCAATTTGCTGGTCAATATCGTCTATAGAATGATCATAAAAAATAACAGAATTTTGATATTCAAGTAAAAATAAAAAATTATCAAAAAAATATATCATACAATACACTCCCTGAACTTCATTTTTTAATGCAAAAAGTGCGTTATCAAAGCGTGGTGAGGGAAATAACGTGAAAAGGAGCAGCCAATAACAGGCGCGCAAGTTCCCGCAATTCCCCCCTAATCTTTCATCCAATTAATTTGGTTTCAGAAGCACGTGATTAATGACGGGGAAAAATAATTTTCTACGCTCGATCCTGAAATTATGAAGTTGATGTTGTTTTACATTAATCAAAATTTCTCATATTTTCCAGGAATAATATTATTTATGTGTCCGTTGAAGTTAAAACTTATTTTTTTTATTCTATTTGAATCACATTTGAATTACATCAAATTATTCTCTTTGAACTTTTGTTCAAAAAATAAAAAACGCGTAGGCGTTCGAAATGATGTCATGTGTCGAACAATTTTTGAGTTTTATAAGGAGTTTTGCAATAGATTCATAGGAAGTTAATTACCAAAATGCGTAGAATTAAATATTTTTATTGGTAGTACCAAAGGCAATCAAATAAAAGTTGAAAAAACTAGATTTGGGAAAGTAAATCCTAAAAATTATGTCATTCATGACGCTCAAAAAGTAATTTGAGATATAAATCTCAAGAAAATTATCGGCGATATTGGCAAATTCGGAAATATTGGCACTGGAAGTATTTTAGCTAAAAATCTTGGAATTGCGTAGGTTTTTTTGGCGATTTCGGCAAGTTCGGCGATATTTGGCCCCTTTTGTAGTACGTTTCGTACGATATTAGTGCAAATATTACTCAATAGAACCATCTAATTAGTAGGATGTTAATTTTCATTTACAGTATTTGACCTGAACGATTATCAAATGGCCCCTGCTGCATATTTACGAGAGTCTTATGTCGAATTTACTGACGTCTCATGTAAATAACAAAGTTTAAATTTCACAGGACAGAACGTTCTTTTTCAAACGTCGAATTAGATTTGCTAGTGCTTCTGAAAATAATAATCGAGTTTATCAGAATTTAAAACCATTCTCACGTTGCCCAACATTTATAAAGAAAGGTTTGTTTGTCTTGAAATAAAAAAACCCAATTAAAAATACACTCTCGGAGCTTGACCGACTCGGCGTATGATTTGAAAAATACAAACGTTGCGGGTTACTTGCGACCAATCAACCACCTAAATTTCAGAATACGCTAATGAAATTGGCTTAAATTTGAGCGGCCATCCAATCATATTATCGTATTTACCATCATTCAAATAGTCACGAAGTGTCGATCAATGGCCCCTAATCTTGATAAGCCCGACTGTGATAGCTAGTTAACTAACGTCTTATGAACGTTTTCTAAGTTTTTGATCTTACGTATTTACTACAGGGGGCCGATATAGCCGGCCTAATATCGCCGAAAAAAACCTACACAATTTCAATATTTTTAGTTTAAATACTTCCAGTGCCCATAACGCCGAAAATGCCCAATCTCGTCGAATTTTTTTGAGATTTCTATTACAAATTACTTTGTGGGCGTCATAAAATACATCATTTAAAAAATTTAATTTTCCAAATTTACTCTTTTCAACTTTAATTTGAATCTACTGTAAAACTCCACATATAATTGAAAAATTGTTCTACACATGACGTCATTTCCTTGATCTATCGCACTTTTTTCGCGTGCTCCCAAATTTTCAGCCAAATCTAACATAAAAAAGGCCTTGAGGAGCTTGTCTAAGTTGAACACCCGTGCGTCAGTTCAAACGCCTCCCTTTTTTTTAATTTTCAGCAAAAATTTATTTCTGTCCCCATATCGCCGAAAGTGCTAATATCTCCGAATATATGCCCAATATCGCCGAAATTTTCTGGCAAAAACTTTCGACGATATTGGCCGGCCCCCCTATATAATTTTGTACATTTCCAATTTTCTTATATGTAAACTTTCCTTTATAAAAGACATGAAATTGACATTTGTAAGAAAAAAAAATCTTGCTAACGTGTTCAATAGACGTTTTTGATTTGTATAGATTATCATAGTTTCAAGCAATCTTTCATAAAACAAAATTCTTATAATACGTTCAGAAAGGTTATAAAAGGTTTAAAACGAGACGTTTTTAGATGTCCTTCATACTTAGTTTTAAGATGAAAAATTGTTCAAGCAAGTTGGTTCTGAATAATAAGAAGTTCAAAAGTTTCACCCTTAAAAACTTGTTAAAACTGAATATGAGTGAATTCACTTGTGAGTTACTTTTAACAAAATTAACCAACAATTAACAATATAAAATTGAGGTAGTAAATGACCAGGGATGTATATTTTAGAAACAAAAACATCTAATTAAAAATTCGCAAAATTTAATTCCGCGTGACAGACAAAATTTTCACTCTTTGGCGCCTTATATAAACAATAATGATCCATGTACTATACTGATCGTGAAAGGTGTTCTGAGCGGTGAATATTCTTGCGTAGGTTGGAGTTATTTAATAGCATCACTCATAATAGCGCCATGTTAATCCTGACTCGCGCTCAGAACAAAACCCATGATTAGTATAGTATAATATGCCATATGAAATTACACAAATAATATAGAATATACTGTATATTCCATATTATTCGAGTAATTTCACATTTATTAGATATTCTAGAGTCAGGTAGGAACGGAAAATTTTTTTCTGTTAGACATTTTTTGAATTATGATCAAATTGTAGCCCTTGAAAAATTATTACGTTCATTACAAAACATTTTTAAAAAATTGTCAAAAGTCTGACTACCTAAAGTTTAGGTCCTGAACTGAAAATAAAATGATCACATAGTTCGTTTTCAAACGTTTCTATCGTATTTATAATCATTTCCTGTAGTTAATTGTTTCCTACTGTTAGCTTTTAAAATAAGTTCATGGTGAACATTTTGCTTCAAAAGTGAAACAACTGCAGGCGCAGATTTTGATGAAGATCCAGAATTATTTCGATTTCTTAAAATGGGCATCTGCCTCCTTGGTTTTGCAGATAAGCAAATTGAGGGTAAAGTTTCTCCGCGTTTATTCAGCAATCGTGACCCAACTTTTTCTAGGGTTGTATATTTCTCATATCGTTTAAAATGATTTGTTCTCCAAAATGTGGAAATTAACATGTAAGCCAGGGGTCGGCAAAACTTAATCGGATTGGATCAAACTTGATCGGATCGACTTTTTTTTTGAACCGATCCGATCAGGTTTTTTAACATCCGATCCGATCAGGTAGAAAGTCAAAATTTTAAAATCTATTCACAATAAAATTTCTTCCGAATTATAGCATACTTTTAAAATTGTTTTACATTTTCAAATGTCACAAATGTCTTCTTTTTACGAAATATCTTGAAAATATAAGTGATTTTTAAAGAAAAAACGGTAATGTTTTCAGAATGTTTTGAGAATGTAACGTCAGAGGGAACCATGTAGTTTAAGGTGCTATTTTTTGCTCGGACACTCGATTTGACTAGTAGTTATTATTTATTACAAAATATTTCGAAATGGAAATAAATTTAAAATTATAACATATTTTCGAAATTGTTACAAAATTTTCTAAACTGTGACAAATTTTGTGAAACAATATTTTTTTAACATTTTCAAAATCTGATATGTTTTACAAAATGTTACTTTCAATTTGAAGTATATCCCCTTAGGAAGTATTGTTAAATTCTGGTTTGGTCTAGTACATAGGTACTACTTAACGTACATAATGTACTAGACCAAACCAGAATTAACAATCTACTTCCTAAGGGGATATATATTACTTCAAATTGAAAGTAACATTTTGTAAAACATATCAGATTTTGAAATTTAAAAAAATATTGTTTCACAAATTTGCACAGTTTGAAAATTTTGTAACATCGAAAATATGTTATAATTTTAAATTTATTTCCATCGAAAATATTTTTAATATTGCCATATTGCCCATATGAACGGCACTAAATCTCACATCAATTTACATAATAATCAATTTTCACTAATAATCACAATTTTACAAAATGCATTACAAAAAACCCCGACCTTTCTGTGTTTTTTTTTGAGTTTCAATTTGACAATCAGTTTGGGTATGATTTTGAGATTCTCTCAAAATACACTTATCTGGCGTTGGAAATCTGAAAAAATCGGGTTCTTGTTTTTTCTCCAAAACATTAATCGGTTTAACAGAACTTCTATAAGATAAATGTTCATATGATGATGGCGTTGGCGGAGGAGGCATATTCAGGGAAAGTACTTTTTCAGCTCGTAACGTTATTTTTTGTTGCTTTCTTGCATCGTGTAAACTGTGACTTTTATTTGGCTAACAGTTGAATTACCTGATTTGATTTAGATTATTTCAGCACAACTAAAGTTCAGATAAATATATATCTATTACGATACTTGCTTGGGCTTTCATGGCACTTTTTCAGGCAATATTTTTATTTAATTCGGCTTTTGAAAACGACTCATCCGATTGAGTTCTTAGATAGCTCAAACTGAGCACAAATATTTAGAAAAAAAATAAATTAAGGAAAAAATGGGCCGAATCAGACCATAGTTTCCAATTTTTAACAAAAACTGATAATTTAACAATTTCAGTAATCTTAGAAAAAAATCAAAAATTGTCCGATTCGGACCACTTTTTTATTTTATTATTTACTAGATATTTGTGCTCAGTTTGAGATATCTAAAAACTCAATCGGATGAGTCGTTTTCGAAAGCCGAATCATATAAAAATTTTGACTAATAAGTGGCACAAAAGCCCCAGCAAGTACCGTAATAGATACAACGTGAGTCTTTTCGAATTCTTTTCGATAATATTTTATATATATTAATTATATCATATACAGTGGGTGAGACCAATGGGCAACACACGAGCTTTTCGAAAAAGTGTTGCCCATTGGTCTTACTGTTGCCCATTGGTCTCACACGAAGGGTGTTGCCCATTGGTCTCACTAGTCCGATTTTTTTAATTCGATGCATGTATTTTCTGAAAACTTAAACACAGTTTTTCTATAGTTTGTTCTAGATTATAAAATTTAACAATCATATTGTGAAATTTCACAAATATATTTTATTTTATTATAAATTTATCAAAATTATGGGCAAATTGAAAAAAATTGCCATAGAAAATTACCAAAAATTTCAGAGTGTTGCCCACTGTAATTTATCCATATAATTTATATGGATTAGGGACTCTCGCTGAACAGATCGTGAATATTTGAATGATGCGAATTGCGACAATATGAATCTATGGCCGCCCGAATTAAAACCGATTTGAGTCTAAATTTAGATTTTTTATTGCCTCAGTCTAAATTTAGATTTTTTATTGCCTACAAGTATCCCGCATTGTTTGTATTATTCAAAGAGTCACGATCTGTCAGCCAAGGACTCTAAATTGATATAATATTACATACAATATATCTCATACAAAATGAGCTGTAATTTATTTTTAAAACTTATAGGCTCTTTGTTACTCTGTTTTAAATCTTAAACGTGGATGTAAAAGGCCAGTTTGTACTTTATAAAAGAATTACTTATTTGAAAATTTCTAGATACTGTATAAGTTAGTGTTTTAATTTTGAACTTGATAATATCCAAATCTTTGATCATGCTACAATAAAAATCGAATGTCTGATAAATGAATTTTGAACTGAATTATCAACTTAAAAATACAACATTTGAATTCTAATAAACATAAGTTAAATTCTAAAATGAAAGTTTTATCAGAAAAAATGTTCAAAATCTGAACTTCAAAACGTTTTGATTTTCTTTATTATGAAATACATGTTTTTGTGCTCGACAGGTCAGATTTTGTACATTGTTTCATAATAACATCATTTTCTATTTAAAATTACGTATATTTGAATTCCAATTCTGGATATATTAGGAATTTAGTTCAGCACAGTTTGTATACATAAAAATCTTACCAGTTCCGAGTCGGAACTTCCGACGTCACATAAAAAATTTTTGTGATACTTTTCACACAATTATACCAAAGGTACTATTTTTCAAGAATATTAAGTCCACAAGGACTTATTACAAATAAGGGTTAACCTTTTTTTCAGAAAATGCTAATAATCGTCGATAAATCTTTATTTTGCCGGGTTTCGTACGGGCCGGTATCACCGACGCATGCAAGCGCATTGTTTATATAAAGCAATAAAAAAAAACAAAAATTGAGTAAAGAAATTGACGATTTAACATTTATTCATACCGTGAAGTTGATGTTCAATGGTAGATGGTAATTTTTAGTATGAAATGAAATAACTGCAAGATTTTTTCACACCTCATCTAAAGAAATTATCATTTGAGCAATATTTCTCTGAAAATTTTCGAAAATTTAAATTCCATTTTTTTGCTATCCAAGACTTGGATTCCAAGTATTAAAAATTAAAAATTTTGATGGGTTTTGGTTTGAATTGAGATATCATATCTGAAATGAATAATTCGAATGCAATTTTCAGTGCCGATAAAGGTTTTTGTAAAAATGGCATATCGATTACGCGTGCTCCTGGAATATATTAGCTAGTTAGCCAAAATTTTGATATAATTCGGCTTTTGAAAACGACTCATCCGATGAAGTTCTTAGATAGCTGAAACTGAGCCGAAATATTACGTGAATAATAAAATAATCGGACCATTTTTAAGATTTGTTTTGAAGATTACTGACATTGTTTAATTATCAGTTTTTGTTGAAAAAAATTTAGAAAACAATGGTCTGATTTGGACCCTTTTTAAATTTATTCATCTCTGAATAGTTGTGCTCATTTTGAGCTATCTAAGGACTTCATCGGATGAGTCGTTTTCAAAAGCTGAATTATATAAAAATTTGGCTTACAAACAAGCTAATATGTTCCAGGAGGACGCGTAATCGATATACTTTTTGATGGATTCTGAAAATATTTAACTTTCTTTTTTAAGCAGAGTATTATATTGTATTTGTACTAAAATCGAGACTTTCCAGTATTCGACTTGACGAAAGTGTCTTTTGAATCATTTTGGCGATTTTTTCAATACAATGAACCACAGGCTTCCAAAAGGGAAAGGAGAAGGGAAGGGAACGAAAATTGAGAAATTAAAAGGAAAGGGAAGGGAAGGATTCTCGAGGAGAAGGAGGGGAAAGGAAATAATTTAGGGGAAGGAATTTTAAACCAAGGTTCGAAAATCGAATTTTTCATGTTAAATATCAAGTGAGGATTGTCAACGTTGGATATTTTGAGACTTGAAACTCGTGTGAGTAGCACGTGATATTTATATATATTTGTTTGCAGTAAACAATTAACATTTATTACCTATTTGTATAATAAAATGCAAGCTAAGGCGAGGAAATTATTATCTTGAAAGAAGAAATTTCAAAACTCAAAAATAGGTATCGATGTTTTTAAGCTATCTTGTAGAGAATATTTTACATCATTAGTTGATTAAAAGAGGTAGTTTCTTCGAAATCTGGTTCGGCTCGCGCCATCTGGTGGTCAATAGTTTCTGAAATATGAGATACCCTATTAAAAAATCTGAAGCGTCGGTTTCTAAGTCTACCGCTTTACAAACCGGGCAAGCTCGGTCACATTCTGTTTTATCTTTATTTTCTAAAAAGGGCAAATGACGGGACATGAAATCTATCTCCGGTATATCTTTTCCTGCTACGTGTACCATGCGAAAAGATTGCACCAGCATCTGTGCAAATAGAGAGTTTATCTTCAAATTCGTATCAGATGGTATATATTTTTCTGGTCATTTTAAGATTAAGTTTTTTTTTGGCTTTGAGTTTTTTTCTAAAAAAAAACAGTTTAAAGGTGCGAAAAGTGACCTTTTAGTCCCCGGGTTCTCACGGGACTTAAAATAGCGGTATCACAAAAATAAGCTGACTCGACAGCGAAGGGGTTTCTCCAGGGGAATATTTTTTTGCAACGTTATCGGACGTACCGGCTGGTCAAAATTAATCCGTAAAGTTTAGCTTTCGGTACCGGAAGAGGTTTTTCAATGATTTACATGTACTAAAATATGCGCAATTATCTGTTTTCTGGAAACAGTATTATAAACCGAAAGTGATATTTTCCCATGCTATAAATTGCATTCTAGCGCCACCTTGTGGTAACTCATGACGCCTAGTTCATAATACCGTTTCCAGAAAACCGATAATTGCGCATATTTTGGTACATGTAAATCATTGAAATATCACTTCCGGTACCGAAAGCTATACTTTACCGGTTAATTTTGACCAGCCGGTACATCGGATAACGTTGCAAAAACATATGCCCCTGGAGAAAACCCTTCGCTGTCGAGTCAGCTTATTTTATTTGTGATACCGCTATTTTAACTCCAGTGAGAAGCCGAGGACTAAAAGGTCACTTTTCGCACCTTTAAACTGTTTTTTTTTAGAAAAAATCTCAAAACCAACAAAAATCCTAGATCTGAAAAAGACCATAAAAAAATCTCTACAAGATAGCTTAAAAACATTGAAAGGGTCTTATAAATCTCCGATCACTCGGTGGCGCTGTTTGATTTGCTCAAAAACTGGGTTTTGAGACTTTTCATAATAAAGGCGATTGCATATCGGAATTTTCCTTCGTAAGTATTTTTTTTGAATTCAAAAATACAATTCTGCTCCAGATTGACATCTGACATTTTATCATGGTAAATGTCTATGTGTTGTAGCACCGGAAATGGAGGTGCCCAATAATCGAATGATTCTTAATCAATAATTTGAAATATTCAATGACTTTGTGGAATCGGTATTAGTAACTATAGGTCTCAGATGACCACAGATGGTGCTAAAGGCAATTCCATGATTTTGTGATGTAAAAAACAGCACGGTATTTAGCATTTATAGGAAATGTCCAATCCTTAGCAACTAAATAAGGCCGACCATACCATTACATAAATGTTTTGACGACTCATTTAATTACTATCTTTCTAAACATTTATAAATTTTGCCGATTGCTGATTGGTTGAAAATTAAAATTGCTCAAAGTCACTTTTGACCTCAAAAATGAAAATGAAATTATAAGTTTACAAAATCTAGGTATTAAACATTTTTGTGAAAGTCAACATTCAAATTAAATTAAAATACCCTCAAAATTTCCTTGATTAATTTACATTTATTTTTAAAACAAATTGCCAAATTTGCGATTGCTGATTGGTTGAATAAAATTTCCAATTTTCTTTTTCTAAATTTGTATTCATTAAATTCTCAAAATTTTTAAATTTGTAAGAAAATCGAAAATTGAGACTGGAAATGTTTGTTAAAAAATTTAAAAAAATTTTTAAATCGAATTCTGAACCTGTGGTCCTCTGAGACATATAGTTACTAATACCGTTACCATAAAGTTCCTATCACAAATCATTGATTTGATATTATTCAATTTTTGGAACCTCCATTCCGATGCTAAACACGTGACAATCCTCAATTATAAATGCATATGAAATCTGGAGCTAATTTTCTTTCTGAATCTGAAACAAATACAGTAGTTACTCTGTTATGTCACCCCTATTATAGTTAACTTTTATCTGTTATAGTTACCTTTTAGGAATTCATTTTGAAGATAATCTACGGAAAATTTATGTTCGAGTCTCTAAATGCGACCAGTACTACCTTCAGAATGAAATTTAAGTTATGTCTGTTTTAAAGTACAAAACAGATATAAGTTTACAAAAAGAGAATTCTCAAATTAAAAAATATTGAGTAATTATCTTTAAATTACCCGGCATCACTCATTTAAGTTACCTTTTATCTGTTATAGTTACCTTTTTTTCAAAGTTCAGGTGACTATAACGAGATAACTACTTACTCACGATCGACAATTCCGATATGCAATTGCCTTATTTGAAAAGAAAACTCTGACCGCCGAAACGGTGGCCAAATGGTGCACCAAATATATTTCGGCATGATTTCGAATTCCCTGGGGTCGATTCACTCTTGAAACAAGTTTTCTAGAAAGTTTTTCCATTTTTTAAAAATACTCAAATTTTGAAATAAAGCTCTCTAGCACACATTGGTCGCTTGATTGAAATTTTTGAAGGTTATTTTCAATTATCTGTGGTAAATTTACTGTAGGCTCAATTGTTTGGTTCTTAGCGCCAACGCTAAGTTTGACCGAAATCAACGGTGGGTTAAATAGTTGATAATTTTTTCGAAATCGCGATCCTTCCCTTTTTTCGGTCTTTCCCCGGGAAGGAAAGGGCAGGGAACGATTCTCGAAGGGAAGGAGAGGAAAGGAGCTTGAGAAAGGGAAGGGAAGGAGAGGAAACGAAGCTTGGGAGAGGGAAGGGAAGAGGGAAAGAAAAAACTTGGGGAACGTTCCCTTTTAGAAGCCTGATAGACCAATTCTAGAATAAGCGGAAAAATTATCAAAATAAGAAAATTACCATCAACTTGGGGCGCCGCAACGTTTGTCGCAAACTGTTAATCATCTTTTCCTATTATTTCGCCCCATTATGTCCACGCTTGTAGCGGAGCCCTCCTAGTTAATTGGAGAAAACATCGATCAAATTTTTTCCTAATGTAGTTACATTTATGTTCACGTAGGTGTTAAGTAATCAAATAATAAATTAAAAATTTCAAAAACTTTTTTCTTCAGGAAAAACTTAATCTCACGCTAAATGATATTACGTAGCGTCCAATTAATAGTTATATTCAATCCGTTAGCCAGTCCTTGTGTTTTTGCCAAGTGATGCAGAACCAGACCGTGACAAAGTTGGCGTTATTATTGACCTTCGCTTATTAGCGAGATGAAAATTCGGTCCGATAGAAGGTGCGCAAATACTTGCGTTTAGACTGTAGGTCGACCCGGCAGGTGACTCGGGTTTGAATTTGTAAGAAGAGGTGATTCTACAAAAGGATAAATGATGCAAAAAAATTTTATGATCAATTTTTTTTTGAACTTTCTTTGAAATAACTAAAATAAATTAATTATAATTTTGTGTATTCTTAATTTTTGTCGATACTGAAACCTTTAAAATATTTTATTCGAATAGAAAGTCACCACAAAAATGCAAGGTTGAATTGAAACGCTGATTGCTAAAGATGTACTAGCTTGATTTTGTTTCCCGTGATAGATGAAAAAATGAGTCTTGCATAAGACTTTTATAAATATGATATGGAAATTATGTCATATATTATATATAAAATTTTATAAAATTATTTATAAGGTATTTATATATAAATTATCAAATATTGAAAAATTAATAATAGTTACAGTTTTTGATGAAAATTTTATTTTTTAATCCACCTTAGAAAGAAAGACTAGCTGTTATATTATTAAAGACAAATTGAAAATGTCCTTAAAAACGAAACGTCAGTAAAATAAACCTTATGTTACATACGTTTTGTATATTATTAATCACCACGAAAATGCAAGCGTCATATTTCATTTATCACTCTGCTAGACGGAATTAAATTATAATTAAAAAATTACAACAGCAAGTTGCAGCGTATTAATTCAATTAAAAACACTTGCATTTTTGCGGTGACTTTTTAATTAACTTTATTATTTTTTGAAATTTTTAGCAAAATATCTCATAATCCCTGACTTGACATATTTTTAGATGTATATTCTATGTCCTCCATATTTGGTGGTGGAGGAAAAAATGCATCCAGATTCGAAGTTGTTCTACTAAATGTTCCAGACATTGTTTCGAAATCGTCGAAAAGAAGGTGATCTGGTTTACCATGCAATTTCATATTGTCTCGGTTGCGTCCAATTTTTCTTTCTTCAATAACTGAAAAAATACATTTTTCGTGATGGAGCTGGAATTTTGATACTAATAACAATATAATCTAATGAGATTTTGAGTTTTGATATGGGCTTTTGATATGGGCTCTTGATGAAAAACTTTTTACTGGGTTTATATATTCTTCTCAATACCATCAAAGTTATGTTTCATAATCCAGCCAACTTTTGTAACTACATAATTTTCGAAATATTGCTTTTTAAGAAAATTTTGAGTTCAAATTAAACTTTTCGAA
>SCLH01000369.1:77015-87660 GCA_004367855.1 Oikopleura vanhoeffeni | reverse complement strand
TTTATTTTTTGCAAATTTTCTTTTTTCAATATTTGTTTCAAATCAACGAAAAATATTCTTCAAAATGGCCACTTTAACTTTTCGCGTAGGTACCCACATAATTTTTATATGCTATTTGAAAAATCATATGACATGATTTTGTGATTTTTGGTCAAAAATAATTCGAAATATTTTGAAAATTGTCCTCATTTCTTGTTCAAAAATTTTCAAACTTATTTTTCTGGAATCATCAGCTGAAAATATTGAGAATGCCCACTTTAACTTTAATCGAATATGTCCTCGTTTTGTTTCTTCGCTCTTGGTTATACTCTAAATTATAATTTTTGCAACAAAACTACGGTTTGGCAGAAATCCATCAAAGCCCTTTTTTATCCAGAATTAAAAAAAAATTATCACAGTCAAACTTGCCAAATTGGTAAGCCGGCCCATCCACTACGTGAAAATTAATAAATTAAACTCATGGAAAAAAATATTTCTTTCGATTTTTTCTTAATTGCCTTGAAAATGTTCAGTTTGTATAAAAATGGATTCGTAAATACAATGACAAAAAAGTACGACGTTTAGTTGCAAAAATGGCCAAAAACGGCACTATTCGTTATTTTTAGAGCACTTTGAGAGAAAAAATCGAAAAACTTTACCATTTTTTTGTTTTGCAAATATACATGTTCTGTGATAAAATCAAATTCTTTTTAAATAGGGTGAAAAAATATGACTTGTAAAAAACGAATTTGCTCGCGGTTAACTTAATTTACCGATTGGTCAAACATGCTATGAATAAAATTAGGATAATAATTTCTTTTAGAGATAACGAACTATCATTCTCGAAATTTTTATAAGATTGTATCAGAATTGTCTTATTTTTAGCTCGAAAAAAAACAGCATTATAACTGATACACTTTGGTGATAAAGAGCAAAACCTGCGTAAACTCGATTTTCGCCGTATTAGTGAAAAACAACAAAAATTCAGAATTATCGTGTTAAAATTTCTGAATGTTAATCGGTGATTTTCAGGTTATGTGAAAAAAAAGGTTTGATCGCAGATAATCAAAATAATTCGGGTGAATTTCAAAGTGAGAGTGTTTGATTTGAAAATGCTAACTAGAAATTTTGCAACGTTTCAAGCTTTTAATGCTTGAAAATGTTAATTAAACCGCCCTGATCTTGCTGTTAAAATGTATCCTTTAATTTTAAGGAAAGGTTCGCCAACACGATAGCTAACCTTTTGGTCCAGCAAGTTAACATAAAATCTATTAGACAAAAATTTAACGAAACAACTATGACATATTAATGGTAGTTTTAAATTAATTCCATTAAAAAATTATTGGTCATTTTTCAGAAAATGATGTTTTGCGTGAAAGTCACTTAGTTGAAAAAATTAAAATTAAGAAAAAATTGTATCAAAATAGAAATAATATCCGAAGTTCCGATTTGAAATGAAGACAGCATTTTACGAAATTCTTTGATTTAGGTATTTTTGCATAGCGGCTTCCTGGCTATGTGGATTTAAAACCGCTGATCTTTGCTTAACTAAATAACTTATTTTGTTTGCCAAAATTCTGGTCGAACAGTTTATGGCTTATTGGGTTCTAATTTAACGTAACAAATTTTTGTCAAGAGTAGTTTTTTACAAAACTGCTAAAGTTTAAGTCGTATAACAGAAACGTTACGTTATAAAGTGATAAATGATTTTTGTAATTGTTTAAAGTTACAACAACAAAGTAGAAATAATTATATTGTATCCCCCTTTCACACTATGCGGAAAATTTTGGGCCCTGTGTAATAAACGTAGTGTGTTATCTAGTAGTAGGGCCCAAATCTTCCGCATAGTGTGAAAGGGGAATATAATAGGAACCAAACCGGAATCTCTAAAAACAAGAAATTATGTTTGTGCTGAACGCAAGTAAACTTTTAATAACAAAAAGAGCTGCCTTCCGAGGGCAGCTAAAATGGTCGAAACCATTTTTACCAATTTTTGAGTTTTTCCAAATAGACTACATCATTCTGACTATTTCATTTAGAGGTATACTATTTTCGCCGGGAATTTGAAAAAGCCTATCTTTAACTATTGAGAAATGTGTAGGCGGAAAATATTTAATATTTTCTATGAAAATTTCTAGACTATGTTCTAAATGTTTTGAAAATTTTATTTTTGCATTGACAACAATAGAATTATGAAAGTGTATTTCTGACAATGTGTGTGATATCAACACACCCATATTTCAATTGAACAGCCTGAGTTTTCTCGTTTACGGCGTTTTTTTCGTCCGCCGGGTAGACAGCCAAAATTGCCCATACTTTGCTATAGATTACGTAATAATTTGGCTGTCTAATCGGCGGACGAAAAAAAACGCCGTAAACGAGAAAACTCAGGCTGTATACATTTTTATTTGTTTATAAGAGAGATTTTAACGCCTACGCAATTTTCATAGCAAAAGATAGGGGAAAAATCCTAGGCGAAAAAAATTACCGGTGAAAATAGTATACCTCAGAGGTATTACCTCTTCATTTATCCTTGAACATTGTAGTAAATTAAGATATTTTATTGATGTACATTTGCAAGTGAAAAATAATTTTGGTAAAATCCCCATACTGGGTAATTTAGCAAATAATTATGTTCAGTGTTTTCCAAACATAAAATTAATATATTTTTTCTATCAAAGATAGTTTTTATTCAACTTTTTAGCTGAACAACGGCTGTTAAACTCTCAGCCGCCCCATCGACTTTAAACGTTTTTTTCGATCCTTATACATAATGGGATCATCGTCGACCAAGTGAACTGAAATTTTTTGCCAACAATTTTGTTGTGCGTTTTTTGGGGGGAATTACAGTACTTATTTTTGCAAAAAAATCTCAAATCAGTCTAAAACATATGTGGGCACTCTACAAAAAATTCTAAGACTTTTATTCTCCATTGACGGATAGTCGAAAAACAATCACGGTGACTGTTAATAGAATTTGATATGCTTCAAAAGTCGTGAAAATATAAACGAGAAATTACTTCAGACAACCTCAGTATCGAAATGCCTCTTGATAACAAAATTTTGTCCATTTTTTTCTGAAGAACGTACTATGTAAGCCTTAATTTTAATTGATCAAAATTTAAATTCATCAAATGCAATACATTTGGTTTTTATTTATACTAAATGTTTGACTACGGTTTTCAAAGTATATTAAATTTCAGCTCATTTGATATGCTAAAAACAATTTTTGAGTGATGAAAAGTGTGCAAGATTAGTGATGACTCACGATTATTAAGAGGAATTGCAAGTTTAAGTGTGCGCCTACGCACAAGAAATATGATTAACACCCATCAGATGATCGGAAATTGCTTTTCAATGCAAGAAATAAACTTAGGACGTAATTAGACAATTTTTGATGACCAACTGTACTGTTTGAAATTCTATACAGAGAAGACGTGCCATGGATACCAATCTATACTTATGTATGAAATAACAAAATACGACAGAAAAAATGCGTTTTATATTTTTTTTGTTGATTAAACGCTGATTTTTTTGAACTGAAAAAAGATGCATTTATAATCAAAATTAAAAAAAAATTTGATCCATCAGCGAAATAATTGTCTGAATTAGATTATCAGTGGCTAAGTTGGATAGGTCCCTTAAAGACAAACCATAGAGAATTGGCATTTAGTAATGAGGCGCTACAGCGCCCCACGGGTGGCTGGGCCATCTTTAACTGCGGTCGTACCCGAGTTAACAGCCATTATGAGTGTGAGAAATATGAATGAACAGGAATCGAAAGTCTTTTAAGCTCGAAATCGGGTTTCAATAATTAGCGAAATTACAATTTTATAAATTATGAAGGTGCATTTTTTGCGAAACTAAGTAATTGGGCCTCAAATAAGACACTTAGTTATAACTAAATAATTGTTAGACATGTACGTAAAATTATTCATTTTTTGGGAATCGAACCCGAAAAACCTCTTCTCAAAAAACTATTAACCCTATAAATATAATATCTAACAATCATGCGATAGCTTTTACACCAATTTTATACCAATGTTTAGATCTATCGGTTAATTAGGCCCCTGAAATGCCTAATTAACCGATGTAATAATTTGAAAATTAACTTTGGATAAGCTGGTGGTTACACCTCATAAAAAAGTTAATTGGTAATTATTTTTAGGTTGTTGAGAAATTTCTTATTTCATTGAAAATAAACAGAAAAATTAACAAGAAAAGTCTATTTTTTAAATTAAAAATTATTTAATTATGGATTTTATCAGTTTTGTAAATAAATGAGTATTTTATTCGGTATAACCTTTTGGGTATCCAGAATATAACTAATTAGGAAAAAACATACTTTTGGAAGTGGTCGTTGCCAGAAATATTCTATTTGACATGCGGTGTCTGAGAAAAATAGCATAAGAAGGGGATCTCTACTAGAGATTATCTAGACCCTTCGTTGCGCGTTCGTGTTTGACCCCGATTTTTGACGTCCTTATTAGTCAGCGACCTTACTTTCAACGTCCCTTTTGGTCAACGACCCTATTTTTGACGCCCTTATTAGTAAATCGATATCGTGCAAGAGAGGGCCTACGCCTTAGGGATCTTATATTTTCATGTTATATATCATAGTCACTAGTTCTGAAAATTAAAACAAACCATTTATGAAGAATTCTTTATTTATAACCTTCAAATTATTTGATTTTATTTATTTAAATTTTCCTAGTAACGCTGAAAATTTAAAACCAATGAAACAATTTCAAAAATTTATCTGGTTAACCTTTTTATATATAAAACAATGAAAGATCAGTTTTGTTTGAGATATATGTCCTGACACCTTTTTCATTATATCGGCCACCACAGACTCTTGGTGCACCTTTTTTTAGCACGTTAACTTGAAAACATGTATTGCGGATATTTCCTGCAGTTTCAACCGAAAATGTTTTTTACAGATCTTTACTCCAAAAAATATCATGATCTTTTAAAATTTTACACAGAAAACTTAATCTGCCGAACGTTCGGACTTTTTTGAGTCACAATTTGTGACTCACAACTTTAAGTGTTTAAAAATCGTTAATTTAGATGCAAAAGAATTAAATTTCTTATCAAAAAAACTGAAATTTTAACACTCAATCTTAGGCACCATAATACAATATCCTTTTCCCAACGGAACTCCATCTCAAAAACGTTTACTATCTCTATAGCGCGTGTTTAAATCCCAGAGATGTTGTCTAAGTGATTTTCTTGAGTATGATTATAGGCAAAGATGCTTGATATTGGGGCCGCTTAATTTGATCAGTGTGTAATCACTCAATCAATCACTTAGACAACATCAGTGGGATTCGAACACGCGCTATAGAGATAGTAACGTTTTTGAGATGGAGTTTCGTTGGGAAAAGGATATTTGAAAATATGTTTTAAAAAGACTAAAATATTACTGAAAATGTTGGTCCTACTACAAATCTTACTTATAGCACCTTTTGTCAAGCCGATTTAAAATAAAGAATTTCAAAAATAAAAAATCGGTTTTAATGTGTTTAAACTATCTTGTAGAGGATTCTATTTTGGTCATTTTAACACGTAGGATTTTTTTGTTCTTCAAAAATTTTTCAAAAAAAAATTGATTTTCGGTCAATTTTTCGTGATTTTACAGGTAGTCTGGAATTCAATTCTAGCGAAGCCGTATGAAGTGCTACAAGGCTGATTTTTTGGCCAGTGAAAATTAAGCGTTTTTCGGTTAGCTGTTTTTTTGATTGAGGGTCGGCGACCAATATTTGACTTCTAATGACCGGTCAAAGTTCAAGGTCAATCTCNGAGATTGACCTTGAACTTTGACCGGTCATTAGAGGTCAAATATTGGTCGCCGTTTTTTTTACAAGATAGCTTAAACACATTAAAACCGATTTTTTATTTTTGAAATTCCTTATTTCAAGTCGTCTGATACCATTACTTTTCTATTAAGTTTTTTTGTTTTTTCATATCTATCGTAGATTTCCAATGCTGAAAAACCGATTACACCCTATGCCAGAGTCTAAGGCTTAGTAAAAAGGAACGATTTTGCGTAGGTTTTCTTCCCCTTTTTTCCCTGTCTTTTGCTGAAACCCACGCATAAAAGGAGAACGAAAGTGACTCACATTTACAAGCCTGGTCTGAGCTGTCTCGTTTTATTGCCAAAGTTTGGCAGCCAAACCGTTCTTAAAATTTGTGAAATAAAATTTAAGTTCCAGAAGAATAGTCGCGAAATTTTNTTTGTAATTGACGCAGCAGTGTGGAAACACCGCACTTGTTGTTTGACCATCAATGAATCATTAATCCAATTTTGTTCTGAAATTACTGAAGTCCACGTTTACCTCAGCTCTTTGTCAGCCTTATAACATAAATATCTGTTTTACAAAGCTGATGCTCAAAGCTACACTTAGTAAATTTGGCGCTGACAAACATTTGTGGCCTATAGGGGGCAAAAAAAATTCGTAATTTAAAAATTTGGTTGTTCATCAATTTTTTAGATGCGGTATACCCAGGAGTGTACCCAGGAGTATACCAAGGTTACTTGAAAGGTGAAGGCTCAACGATAAATGAACGTCTTTAAGTTAGTTTCCTTACTAAGTATCAGTTGGTGATTAAGTTTATACACAAGGTATACGGTTAAATAATGTTATTTTCTGTTTAAAAAATTTTTGTTTAAATGTTTTGTTTTTGTAAAAAATGTTTTGATCAAAATTTTTTTTTGTTGAAAATATTTTCTCATACGTTATATCGTATACCAAAATCAATTTTCCTCCTTATCTTAATCCGTAATTCAGTTATCTAATCAATTTACTATCTGATTATCTAAATTTACTTATCTAATTATAGTTCTAGTTATAGCTTAAACGTTTATCATGTTAATTCATCGAATTAATTTGATTTCATTAAATTATAATTTTTACGAATCGCACGCACAACTGAAAACAGTTGACAGCTTATAATATGACTCATTCAGAATGAGTCATTCTTTTTAAACCAAATGCTTTTTGTGTGAAATTCGAAGTTTTGAAAAACGTTTTCAAGGAAAGCAAAGTTAAAAACAAAGAGCTCACACTGTGAGCACAGAGCCTTCATAAAGGCTCAAGCAATTTTTTTGGGAAATCTTGTTCAAATATTACGGGGGGTTGATTTTTTTTTGATTTTTTTCAAATTTTCACTTCTGAAAAAATAAAATGCGATCTATCAAGTCAATTAAAATTTGAAAACAGCCAGTTTTTGAAAAGTGTTTTGTGCATGCTTGACACTTTAAAGAAAAATTAATTTGTTACAGGAACAGTTTTTTTTTCGGAAATGAAACAAGTATTCCACGAAAAGTTTTAATTATTTTAATAAGTAATTTTAGCAATTAAAAATTGTCTACAGAGTAACTTGATTACTATATCGACCCGGAAATGATATCAAAAGTGCAATTATCTGCTTTTATAAAAAAAATTGACCATTTTTTTTTATAAAATCGTGATTTTTTCATCAAAATTTTAGACCTATTTGAAATAACTTTTGATTGATCATATAAAGATCAAATCAGGCCAAACGATGACGTAGGACAAATCCTTGTGCATCGATACCGAACAAAAAATAGTTTGTGAACACCACTGTGAGCTTGTATCACGTGATATGCTATAGCTTGCTTTTTTCAATAAATTTACCAGAACTAAAAATGAAAATTCTAGAATTCAAAATGTCGAATGCCTAAATTTAATTTTTCAACTTCCTTCTGCAAAACAATTTGAAACTCCAACTACCTTGAACTTTCTGTAATCAACATCGAAAGTAGAGCTATAATATAAAGCCGACATAGGCTCTGGTGCCTTGGCGGAACTTTTTTTTCTGCGCTCACAGGGGTTAATTAACGTAAGTATTTTTCTACAGCCTGAGTTTTTGAAAAACTTAGGCTGTATAGATTTTAATATAATTAATAATCCTGTTTTTTTTTTGTGATTATTTTTCATCTGAAAGCGAAAAAACTGAAAGTAAAATTCATGGTATTTGATAATAAAAATGATAAAACCATCAAAATTTGAAATTTACAGCATGTCACATTTTTGTTTGCGATCCTAGTTTGTTGCTTGAAACTTGACACCGTTAATCGGTCAATGAATATTAAAATTTGTGAAAACCTACGTGTTTGTAAATTCAAACGTTTTGATTGGCGGAGGTGAGCTAAAGCGAAAAACTGAGATCACAAGCAAAAATGTGACATGCTGTACATAAAAATACCAATTTTCCGTTGTCTTGTATTGACCTGAAATGAACTTAAATCTATAACTTATTGACAAAAGGTGATTTCTAATTATTCATGCCGAAGGTAAAGTGTGGGTTAAAGATTTTGATGGGTTTAATTAGGATATCGTTTTTTTATAAAACATACAAATTAACCATGCAACAAGTGACTATTTTACTATGAAATCATCAAAAATGTTAGTAAATAATAAATAAATTTATAGTTAACTAGTTACTCGTTTTGCCGATAATTTTGGCAACAAATAGTTGATCCCATCTCAAATGTATATCGCAGTGATAAAATGTGTTGGTTGACCTAAACAATTATACAGGGGGAGCTCAATATCACCGAAAGTCTTTTGTCAAATTGAGCGATAAAACGCGTAGGCGCTCGAAATGACATCATAGTTTGAAAACTTTTTTAATTATATAAAAGTTTAACCATTGGTTCAAATGGAAGAAAATACTAAATTGCGCAGAATTTAGTACTCAACCTCATCCAAGCAAGCAAAAATTCAAAAGAGTAGTTTCAGGAAATTCAATTTTTAATGCGTCATTCATAACGCACTCAAAGTTATTTGTAATAAAAACCTCAAGCGCCCAGGCAATTCGGCAATACTGGCATTTTCGGCGATATGGGCACTGGAAAGGTTATAGCTAAAAATCGTGTAATTGCGTAGGTTTTTTGGCTATATTGGCAAATTCGGCGATATCTCCCCATGCACTAAACATTATTTTCGTATGCTAAGAATTTGCATGATCCTTTCGAATATTTTTTTACTGAGTTAACCTCCTGACTTACCGTGGCATCTTGCATTTTGTTTGTTTATAGTCTCTTCAATTTGTACTGATCCAGTCGAATTGTCTAAAGAAACTCCGCTTCCCATGATTTAAGCTCTATAAAACTTCTTGTATTAAACTCTTGGATTCGCCTGTTTTCTCGCAAATTTTATTCTGCTCGTTCTTCTGCGAGCAAGTGCTAAAATTAAGATTTTATAATAATCTTGAATAATGCATTTCAAATGGAATTAGATAGAGGTCACATTTTGCGGAAATCAGAAGTGTTGAAAAGGTATGTTTAGAATGCTTGAAATATTGATGAGCTTCCTTAATTTGCACAAAAGTTGACTGTGAAAAAGTTGATAAGATTATCTACAAAAAATATATCTATTACGGCACTTGCTGGGGCTTTTATGCCACTTTTTTAGCCAAANTTTTTATATAATTCGCCTTATTGAAAACGACTTATCCGATTAAGTTCTTAGATAGCTTAAGCTGGGCACGAATATCTAGTGTATAATAAAATGTAAAAAATTGGTCCTAATCCTACCATTTTTTTTCTGAGATTACTAAAATTGTTTAATTAACAGTTTTTGGTAAAAAATTTTAAAAAAATGGTCTGATTTGGTCCATTTTTTTAATTTATTTTTTTGAATATTTGCGTTCAGTTTGAGTTATCTAAGAACTCAATCGGCTTAGTCGTTTTCAAAAGCCGAATTGAATAAAACTGTTGGCTGAAAAAGTTGCATAAAAGCCCCAGCAAGTACCGTACTAGATATATGACCTAAGGACGTTGAATAGATGTTGCTTATTGGTCCACCGTTATAAGTTTGATTTTATATCGATGAAAATTTGTAATAAATTATTGGTTCTTAAAGAACCGTTCTTTAAACATAGTATGTGTACTAAAAATCAGTTTTTCTGATCGGATACTTGTCGATACCCCTGAGTTTTTAATGCTCATACTTCCAAATTATGCCCAATATCTCCACTTATTCACAGAAGGGATATCGAAGAATGCCAGCATTTTATTTTTTATTATTCTGTGTTCATAAAAAGTCTTGAAAAAAAGCGAAAAATTTGAAGAAAAGTTACCAAGAAAATATTTTATGTGAAAGAATAACTATTCTGCCAAAAAAACATACTTATAGTACATTCGACATGATGGAGTTAACACCGTTAAAATGACTACAGCAGGGTCCGGCGGATAGGTGAAAGTTTTTTTGCTCAAAACCTTCACCTATTAGCCGGATTACACCTATCCGCCGGACGGCTGGGAAAATACGCTCTCATTGGTCAATAAAAACAAGGTTTAGATTTTATAATTTAGTTAACCATTACACACCAATAATTTCTATCCCATTACACACTTATTGTACTAAATTGTACAAGCCCTTTTCAAAAAATCATAAATCACTATCACACAACCGATCTCAAAGTTACGACTTATTAAGAAAAAATATCAAATAAATATCTTCAAACTTGTCTTTTTAAAATAGTATATTTTTAATTTCAAAGGGCTCAAAAGCGACACTCCTTCAGCGATAAAAGTCACATTTTCGATATTTCTGTCTCTATATCAATACTCAGCCATTTTCAAATTATGTATTTTAATAACATATGATAGATTAAATAATTACCTAACTAAAGC
>SCLH01000369.1:39454-61310 GCA_004367855.1 Oikopleura vanhoeffeni | reverse complement strand
AAAGCCTATCCGAAATATCGGGGGTTGACGTAAGGCCAACTTTCTCTTCAGTGTTTCCCCAGCTTTGCTTTTGAGCCTAGCTGTTTCGAAAAAAAATCGAAAGCAGCATTATGTTTTTCGAAATGTTTTCACGCGTGACCTTTGAAAAATTCAATATTTTTGAGTTTGGGTCGAATTTGACAAAAACGCCACTTAAAGTTTCTATTTGTTCTTGAACTGAGCTTTTTGCAGAAATTTTTGAGCAGTAGTTTTGCAAATTTTAAACCCTGGAGGAGTAGAATTCTAGACGTAATGTCCAAAAAACGGTGGTTTTTTGCATGTTTCTAGAAAAATTATAGCACTTATCGAACAAAAACGTCACTGCATAAAGTTTTTTTTTGTTATTCACTAATTATTGGACAGGTTATGTTAAAATTTAGGTTTATTTTCAAAATATAACCTCAGAGGAGTAGGAATTTCGGTTGGCTTAGGTTCCTTGTTTAGCTAATGTTTATGGGAGTGTATTCATTTGCAAACAGTTTTTGACACATGTTGTTACGCAAGATGAAGGCCTAGTTCTACAAATTGGCTTAATGCTGAATTATTATCTGCCGAGGCCCTGTTCGGCTCATATTTTATTCGAGAAAAATGTCAAATTAGGAACCACCATTACCCCTTAAATGCCTTGTAATTTCGTAAGAAAATTATTTTTTTATTCAATTGGTATAGCCAAAATTGGCTGAATAAATATTTATAAGCTATTGAAAAAATGTATGTTGATAATGAAACTTTGCTTATAGGGCCTGCGATTTTACAAGGAATTCCGGTCACTATGTTGATCTTCTAGTTGCCGGAAATCGGAAAGTCTCTGGGTACAGATTCATGTTTAAAGACTACCGAGTTAACGCAAATGAATATATATTTTTTTCTTTATTAATTTTCAGCTATAAAAATTTGCAACTAAACAAAAATATTTCTTGAAATGTTCAACTAAAGCATTGAAGCCACTGACAGCAATCATTGAACAAATAGATTAAAAGTCATTTTTCACTAGGAAAAAAGGAGCCACCCCTAAAAGCGCTTTTAATAAGAAGAAGAAATAAACAAGAAAGACTGTACTATGCTTTTTTTTAAAACCGACAGCATTATTGAAGATAATTTATGTCTGAAAATTAAACTCTTAAGTTACTTGTTGAAAATAAAAATCAGGTTGAATTTTGTCTATGATTTTAAAATTTGAATTTTGTTACTTTATAAGTTCCTAATAGATAGGCTCCGGATAATCCCTCCAAGGGCTTCCTAATCTGGACTTTTGCCTTATCACAGTTCCCGCTGAATTTAAGATCATTACATAGACAAAGGGACTCGGTAGGAAACAATGCGGAGCGATGTTTAATTTGAGAGGCTTTTGCCGCAACGATAAAAAGGGTAATCGCCGTCGAATGAGGACAGTTCCATTTAGGACAAAAAGCGACCAAAAGAGCTTAGAGAGCTGGTCGTCGATAATTACGCTGTTTTTGTAGTTTTTGAGAAACAAGTTCATCGAACAAACCCTAAGGCGTTCCACAAAGGGTTTCAAATAAAGTGAAATACCAAAATGCTTGTAAAATTGATATGCATCCAAACGCTATCAGAACAAAAAACTAAAAAAAGGTAGATTTAAAAACCTCAATCTTGTAATTGACCGTGCATTTCATGACGCACTTAAAGTAATATTGTGATTTCGCAAATTTCGGCGATTCGCAGTTTTCAAATAATTCAACTACGCTCAGTAACTAATTTTAAGTAGGCCTCCCGAAAATCAACTAACAACCCAGCCTTCTTCAACTATCATCAGTTTTGTGAATACTGAAGGCAGTATTTAGAGTTAACGTGTTTTTTGCTACAATACAAGTTTAGGAAACTCAGAAAATCATACTAAAGATGAGTCATTCAGAATGACTTATTCTGCATAGTAATAATCATGTGTCTCAGGTCAAATGAATAGTCGAATGACGCCCACACAAAAACTGGAACACATAAAACGTATAATACAATTTGTACCTGCCGCTCAGAGGGTCCGGCATCTAGCTTGGGAAAATAACGTGTCTTTGATTGGCTTTCAGAGATTGGCCTTTTCAACATGATAGGAATAGATAACGAATCTTTCGTGTAAAACGTCGGTGCGCTCTGAGTGGATTGTTGATTATCAACTTATTAAACATTTCTAGATCGAAATTGGTACCTTTAATTTCAAATCCCCTAAAAATGTTTTTTCAAAAAAAATCATTTGCGTTTAAAAACTTAGATGAAAATTTTCTACAAAATAGATGATTTTGAGAGCCTTGTTTTCAATGCTTGAATATTGACGACCGCTCCCTTAAATACTGTTCTGTTTCCGGGGTGTTAATGGCAACTCATTCTAATACATGCCAAATGTGCAATTTAGCGTAGATAAGCCTATTTGTAAGATAAAATACGTGACATTCGAATCAATTTTAGCCAGTTATTTTGGAATTTATGAAATAAAAAGAGCATTTATACTTCCAAATTGAGGACTTCTATCCAATAAACCATGAAAGTTACAATAATTTATAATTTCGGGGGCGACTGCGTGCTAAATTAAATTGTTAGTTTTCAGAAATTACAGTTATTTTCCACTGAGAAGCATGATATGGATCTCCACCCAGAATGCGGTCGGGAAGCCCAATTCAAATATTGCTGAATTTGACGGGAATGATGCAGTCGGTTCATTGGTTGAAGCTAATTATAAGCTGTTTATAGGCAAAAGCAAGAAAGAGTTAACCGCAGCCAATCATCTCCACGCATTACTCATTATTTTTATTGGGCTAGCTGACCGCACACGGGTGGAGATCCATATATTGACGACTCAAAATACTACCTCAGATGGTTGTTAATACCGACACTAAAAGGGCGATCTCGAAGATTCTCCGGATTGTATTTTCAAATTAATTCAATGAACTTGAAATTGACCTTCAATTTTTAAACACAGAATAGTTTTGAAACTAGGGAGACAAAAACCCTGACGGAGCGAAAACGTTTTCAAATCCAGTTTGCAGTCATGTCTGCCCGATATTCGCAAAAATATAATATTTTATATTAGTGAAATTATACACACAATGTCACAATTCAGCATTTAGTCACCAATTTCGATTCGGACATTTTTTTTCCATATGTAGTTTTTTTCGCTTCGTTCTACAGTCTGCTCGATACTAAACTCAGAAAATATTTCATGTCACCGTTCAAAAGCGTTTATGGATTAGATACAAATCCTAGTATTAATTATACACAAATTAAATAAAATATGCGCAATTTTTGTAAATAACATTATGCTCTTTTAACGCACCTGAAATTGTTGAATTAGTCAATCTATAAAGCCACTGTTTGTGTCGAAAATCACAGGTAGTTGGGGGTTTTCCTTTACTTATCTGGCTTACGACAAAATCTTTTTCATGCAAGAAAATCTATTTTAGGAATTGTTCGCTCTGGAAGATTATGATATTGAAAACATTAATGAAAAATAACAACTTTCCTCAGACTTATTTAAATTTATCTGCTTTCAAAAAATTACACAAAAAATTTATTTAATTTATTGTACACCAAATTATTTTGCAAATTGAGCTCCATGAGCAATTAAATTAGCTTCCGTTACTGCCATTTCGTTAGATATCTTGTGTAGTATCATAAAAAAAATTAATTCCCAAGTATTATTCCCATAAAAAAATCATGAGCGAAAATCTAAAGGCGTCGGGAAGTTTGTTTGTCACTGATATACTAGTAGTCATAGCTTGAATATCTTGAACCTACTTCCGTAGTAAACCGCCTCAAAAACGTTCCAGTTAGTGACATTGTTTCAGTTGGAAACACCCATCTTTTTTCAATAATTCAGAATTGTTTGTCAGCAAATTTTTTTCGAAAAATCACACGTTAAAAGCAGTAGTGGCTACGCATTCTAACCAAAAAGTGATAAAGGGTTATCCGTAATGTCGACTAAAAAGCGGAAAATTTTCAAATTTTTTTTAATTTTTATGGAAATTCTCACGAATTCAAAAATTAAAATTTGAACTCAAAACCTAAAAAAAATCAATAAAAAAATGATTTTCTTGGGCTTGAAAATACTTATATCGGCAAAGCTAAAAATAAAAAGCTTGAAAAAGTAAACTTAATTATAATTTTCGTAAGTATATTTACCCAGTATATTTTTCGCTTACAGTTAAAAAATAACTTTCTAGGGCTTCGAGCAACTATTTATTGCAAAAGATACAAAATTTATTTGTTTTATTTTTCTTTATCTGACCAAAATTGATTTTTTGGTAAGATAAGATTTGTCATAATCCTGCTAACTCTTCCCCAATCACCGTAGACCAATCGGAAATAGCCAAGACCAATTCGTAACCCCCCCTCTGCCCGAGCTCTGGCCCTCCCCCGTCACCACTCAAAAATTTGCTTCTAGGAGGCGCACGGTCAAGATCTCCTACTGTGCAACATGTATGAAAATATATCACTTCTAAAAAAAAGTTTGCAGCAAAACGTAACTACGGTACTATAGACCCATTGAGAGAAATTATAACAGAGATTTACCGGTTCGAAATTAACCGGGTTAGAAAGGCGCTTTAGCGAAGATTTATATGAAATTCTCATGGGAGCTGGTTTTGGTTCTAGCGGCGGTAGCGAATGCTCAAACATCTGGAGACGGTGTTTGTGCGGAGCAACAGGAAAAGAGAAAATATTGAATTATTTTAAACTTAATGATGAGTGCAAATATTCTCATTCTGACTTAAATTACATGAACACAATTTTTTTTTCAAAAGCGTTTAAATGTTTATAAGAATTTTGAAATTGACATTCAATACAGCTTGTAATTTAATTAGTAAGAATATATGAAAAATAGCCAATTAATTAGTACCGTGCAGTGGATGTCAAATGGTAGATCGTGATACTTTTAAAAATATCATTCATTACACATGTATATAAAAGGATATACGGTAGAACAACTTTTACCCATAAGCGGTCGCATAAAAAGCGTGAATTTTTTTAAAAGAAATTAAAACTTTATATAAAATTAAATGCCAAACGCGCCAAAAAGAGAAAATTGGTAGAAAGCATGATTTTTTAACCTTATCAATATGCTAAAAAATAATCAAACACGCTCATTGGTTGGTGAAATTACCCACGTTACATTTAATTTTCCGCGAATTCTTTTTTGTTGGATAGCCATTTCACCTAAACTGCATTGTTTCACAATTTGGTCATTTCACAACTCAGTGACAGAAATTCCAAAAAAATGGTGCGATTATAATAAAATTATTCTAGAATCACAAAAATTTTGTGGAATTCGAAAAAAATTCTCCCAAGATAGATTTTTTTCAATTTTTTTGTAAGCAACCCGATCACAAAATTGTCAATGAAACAAAAATAGCATTCTATCATTAATAGATCTAAAGATTTGGTCTCCGTCTAATACTCAGTTGAAGCATATAAATAATCCTTTCATTTTGGTTCTAAAAATCCAAAATTCATTACCCGCTACAATGTTCAAATCATGTCGAGAATAATTTACAAGTTTCTATGTTATACCGGCTCACACAGAAAAAGATATCTTACCAGTGAGAAAACATGAAATTTCAGCCAGAAAAATTCTAAGTTCTGATTTCTCATAGTATTTTTTGAATTATTCAATCTATTTATCAGTGAAACAAGAAGCCTAAATAGCTTAATATTAACTGATAAGAAATCGTTCACAAAAATACAGGTGCTTATTACAGATTATTTTTGACCACTAGATGTAGTAAAATATAAACTCGAATTATAAAAATTCTGACAAGAACATATTCATCAAAAAAATAGAAATTTTATTGACAATTGCAAAAAAATCGATTTCGATCGAAACCAACTTTTACACTCTTACATTTAAAAGAACTTGAAGCGCATTTTTCATCTTATTTAAAGCTGATCGAAAAATTCAAACTGCGCGGGAGCCAGAATTTTTGTTAAAGTTAGCCAAACTTTTAATAAATTTATCCAAAAAATTATTGATTTTGAAAATTTCATTTAACATTTTATTGTTAAAAAATTCAACAAGCTTGTCTGTTTTGAATAAGTTGTTGTAAAAAATAAGGACAGTATATTTAGAAACTAAATTTTGATGAATTTGTTCCCAAAATGATTACAACGTAATAGACCAATTTATTCGTGTGGACAATAGCATCAAAAATGGCCTCCAGATAATTTAATTAATTAATATCAAACCTTTTTTGATAGCTTTAATTACGAAAGAGTGGCTTATTTGAGCAAATTAATTTACGTACAATTATTATTTTATACAAAAAAATGTACTAAAATACCATGAATGTACTTATCAATCTGAAAAAATTCCATGGATATGTTTTAAAATAAACACCAGATGTTATATGGTTGTTGGCATCGATTCGAGATATATTTATTTCATTTCAATCGTATTTAACAACTTTTGTTCAATGAACTTTGGATTTATTCAAATTATCATTTCACCAAGAAAATGTGTTCAAAACGCAAAACCGTCTTTGGAATCTCCTATCATTTGGCTTGAAATTATTCTTGAATTTATTTCGAAATTTTCAGCCAAATTACATGCAATTTTAAAAACGGTTTTGCGTTTTTGAACACTTTCTTTTTGAAATTTGGATTTTTGTTGCAAAGATCATTTTTAATCATGATTTCCTAGGACATATTAAAAAATCGGCTACCGTAGGCAAAAAAAGGTTTTGTCGGGCCTACCTTACATAACACACAAGACAGATTTGACATTGGTACCCAGCGCGACTTTTTTCTGATCTTTTATCGATCAAATATCTTCTATATTTTTATTTTGTATGAATAATTATACAATTTTTCTAAAAAAAATACAATTTTATGAAAAATATTCAGAGTTATCGAAAAAAATCAAAAATTAACTTCTGCATATTTGTTAAATTACAAGTTATTTTGTCATAAAAATGACCGACTTCCTGGCTGAAAACTTATTTGTTAGCTTTTATCAATTATATTTTAAGATTAACAAAGAAAATTTCTGCGAAACGACAATTTTGAATGAATATTGTGTTATATAGTCAGTGTAGGTCAAATTATTTTATTTAATCGACAAAAAAATTATCTATTTTCAAAAACTAATTCAACATAATTTTTTAATCAAAAGAGATAATTGAAAATTGAGAACAGACTTTGCAAGAAATTAGTGATAAGAATTATTAGACGTTAATTTAAGATGTTGTCTTCGTTTATGTTTAGTAAATCGGAAGTGAAAGCAAAGTTTTCGGACTCCAACTTTATTATATAGAATTGGTAATAAAATCTCGTGTAGCTTTTTCAATAATTTCTCAGCTGAATCTTTTCAGAATAGTTTTTGGAGGTTTGAAAAAAAATTCCAAAATCCGAAAATAATTTCGTACTGGTTGACAGGTAAGCTATTGTTTTCTCTTGAATATTATTTTTTTTATCGAATTTTTAAATCGGATTCCCTCTTGTTTTAAAGTTTACATCATCATTCACATTTTTATTTTCGAAGATGTAATTTGATTTTTGGTTATATCGTGAACCGTTCATTAATATCAGGAAAAGGGAGCAATTCTTTTTATATGCTCAGCATATATGCTGAGAATAAAATAATTAAATGATAATTCAATAATTTGTAATTGTCGGTTTTAATTATTCTTTGAAATAGTTCCACTCAATATCACCGTCTTTTGCACTAAAGCCCTAAATCTGTAATTTGTGAGTTAACTCCCACCTGCACGAGATGATCTATTACATACCAGCACAAGTGTGTTTCAGATCACACACGTAATATTTGCCTATGAATAAACAATGCTGATCTCAAAAATAGCTTTTTCGATTTTGACATTAATAATAATGGTGTCTAAATTGAATCTTTTGCTGCAGTTTCAAATGAGAGTATTACGCAAGAGGTGTTTTGGAGGCTTTTGTAACCATCAGGTGGTGCCGGATGTAAAAATTAATGATGCAAAACATTTTCGCTTGAAAACTACCCCTATAAGTATATTTGCAGACTCATATTTGGTCCCAGTCAAGAGATAAAAGAAATTTCTCTTTTTTCCACCAGGTAGTGCAGGGTGTGAAAATTAATAACGCCAAAGTATTCCCCTCCGGAATTTACCCTTAAAAGTATATTTTGAGATTATTATCTGGTTCCAGTGCTGTTTTAACTACATAAACAAAAAATTGCATCCAAATAATGCATTTCCGGTCTGATAAGAAATTTCTGGAACTCACCAAAATTTTTTACATTAAAAATAAGGGGGACTTTCAGGGGTCTGTTCCCATTTTCCGCTGGCAAAAATGACATTTCTCCAATATATTTTTGGTCTCTGTGATTTGAAACACGCTCGTGCAGGTGGGGGTTAACTGACCACGTTGCTAAACATTGCTAACTAACGTGCTCGATGAATCTGTCTAGCATTTCTCTGGTCAGGAATACACAAAATTGATGAATTGTTTGTAATGATAGGTTGGAATTGTTTGCTCATCACATTTTTGCTAAAAAGTAGAATTTATTTGTTGTTGATCGATTAGAACGTTCAATAGATTTCAATCCTGGATTTTGAGAAAATTTTACACACATTTTTAGCTTCGAATTTCTTTGGAAATACAAAGTGATCAATGAGAATTTGCAAAAATTTGAATATTCTTTGAAACATCACTGAGATGTTTCCAAATATCCTCAAATTCGGAATAACCGGTTTTCTAACTCCGAGGTACAGTCGACATCATACAAATAATTGGAAGATGCTTTGACGTTTAGTATAAGCTCTTTACTAGCTGTTGGTTGTCATCCAAATTTAAAAATATATTATAAACTATTATATAAATTATATAATAGTTTATAATATATTTTTAAATTTGGATGACAACCAACAGCTAGTAAAGAGCTCATACTAAAAGTCAAAGCATCTTCCCATTATTTGTATGATCTCGACTCTTATATAATAACTCCTATTTAATATAATATAATTCAATATACTACAATAGTATAATTTATATTATAACTACTGGTTTAATTTAAATTGAAGAGTCATGAATTGTTTTGTAAAAATTTTATAACTAATTTGTTTTTCGGAAATTTTTATTAAACTTATTAATGAAACAGAATTTTTTTTTCGTCAACCAATCGAAATAATTGTCAATTCACTGAAAAAAGTCAACTTGTAAAAAGTCCCGGTTTCCAATGAATTAAAAAAAATTCAAACTAGATTTTAACAAACAGAGGTTTTATACAACGATTTTTGGGTATTACCCCGCAAAATAAATAAATTTGATCGTTATAAGAATTTCGACTCTTCATTTTATGAGAAAAATCATAAGTCAAGATAATCGCCGGTAGTTAGATTTTAATTCATTTATTCCTCAAGATCACAATTGAATTGAACGTGACATCTCGTTGACAAAATTTCCGGAACCTATCATAATGGATTAGCTCGTTGCATAAAGATACTATAAATTCAAAATTATATCTCTAGATGTGCACCATAAATTTAAACTATCTATTAAAAAAATATTGGAGATCATTTAAATGTTTTATTTTTCTTTGAGCCTCGAGATAAATATTTTTTGAGCTTTTTGAGGGGCAAGTTTTTCACCTGGACAACCGTTCACAAAAATATATTGCTGGAATTTTTGAACTGGACTGAATCTGCCTTAAAATAATAATGAGCTGGGTTTCACACCTCAAAAACCATAAGTTCGCTCACCAGCGGTCACTGAATGTTACACAAATGAATCTTTTTGAAAATTCATTTACTTACATACACATCGTTGGGTCAAAAAATTCACTATGAAAAATAAAGTGGATAACCCTCGAAAAATTTCAAGGTCAATTTCAAATCATCACATTCGAAAATAACACGAAAGCAACCATTGGTTAATAATAAACACGCAAGGCGCTAAACTGTGAAGCTAATTGTGCTTGTTTATGCTCTTAATGTACATAATTGACCCATGGTTGCTAATTAGAGAGTGAACTATGAAAAAGTTTTACTGACATAAAAAAATCTCTGTTAAGTTCGTACAAATTAATAACCCCTATCAGTTTTAACTTAGATCTATACATTCCCGGAAATCTTTTTTTGTTGTGGTCAACATGTACCGCGGTATACCGTGTGTTATACTTGACAACGTACCTAATATTTAATTTGTTATGCTAATTGTGGTCAAAATCACCGAAATTGCGAGAACAAGTGGTCATAAACATGAACTAGATTTTAAATTATTTGGGCCAATAATATTTTAACAATAAATGAAACTTTTGCAAATTCGTAGACCAAGCAAAATGATTAAGATCTTACAATCAAGATGTTACAACACTCAGAATACAGATGTGTCCGTAGGGGTTAACATAAAATTTTTAGTATATTCCTGATTTAGCTCCAATGGAGGTGCAGCACCTCAGGTGCTTCATTGAATTTTCATTAAGTTTTAGGGGGTGGCATAACCGAGGCAATCCTGGAGTCAATATAACTTACGAAAAAATAGTAAGTCAGTAATATTTTTTCATGGCTTATTAATAGATGGAGCTGAACCGGATTTAAAATATGTTTCAGCTTCAATAAAATTGATCTGTTATCGCCATTTTTAGAAAAAGAATTGTGGAGTTTCTGGTTTTCATCTTTGAAATCGTAAAAAATTTGAAAAAAAATCGAAGCATGATCAAAATTTTTCCCGCACTTTTTTTGTCGCACTTAATTATTTTAGGTTTTTTAAATAACTGAAAAATTTTAATGGGTATAAACCGCCAAAAAAAGCCACCTTTTAACTTTTTCAATGGGATTCCTAGCATAGTGTTTTATGACCGCTGTTTGAAATAAATCATAAAATTTTCAATTTTTTTGATTGACTTTTTTTAGAAAAAAAATTATGAGAAATTTTCGCCAAATCAAGTCCCAAAATTTTTTATTGGTGATTATTTGAACTTCCCCATAAAAAATCAGGCAGAATCATATATTAAATGTATTCTGGTATCTATTAAATTGAGCGTATGTCAAGCTAATCGGTAGTGTCGCGCGTTTATCATTTTGAAACTGTTGATGAAATTTTTAACACCTTGACTGTCGCACTCGATAAGTGCCATTCGGCACTGAATCTTTAAAAATTTTATGGTTGTGAAAAATTCCCCAATAAAATGGTGGGGTGTAATAGGCGCCATTTGTTTAATAGTCAGGGATTTTTCTCTACTTTTTGCAATTTTTTACCCGCCTTTTTCCATGGGAAAAAAACTTTGATATTTAAGAAATTTTCGACTGTGCAAGAGTAATTAGGAAACTTATATTAGCGGCACCAAATGTTCCTGAAGTTTATTAATATTATCTTAAAAAAATTCTATAGGTCCGGGTTAAGGTTGGAAAATTTGATGGCGCACAGTAAAAAGGTGTTTTTTTGTGATGTTTAAACTATAAGTTAAATTCATGTTTTAGAAAAATAAAATGTTAACGTTTGGTAAGAAATGGAACACTTTTATTGAAGATAAAAAATAAAAAAATAAATTTCCTAAGTTCCTGCTGGACTTATGCCACCCCCTTAACAGAAACTTTTCTGAAATCTTTCAAATTTCTAGATTTTGCCTCGCTTTTTTTTTGAGGGTGCACAGCGGGAACCCTACCGACTAAACTGATAACCACCGTTCTTGCAAAAAATTATGCTATATTATGAAAAAATGTTTTGAAATATGAAATGTTCGAAAAATTTGAATCAAATTTTGGGTAATTTTGACAAAAATGCGTAAGCGGCGGATTCTTAATTTGCTCGAAAACAATTTCCAAGCCTTTACCAGGTCCAATTTTACATCTACTACATCAATCAAAAAGTTTGAAACGCATAGAATTGAAGCTTGCTCATTGGCTCAAGAGTCGTTGTTACACAAAAAGCGTAAAAACAATTTCCTCAGCTAACCCAAGCTTAACGTTACCAATTAAAATCAATAACCGGTATTTTTACAGGTTAAAATCCGATTTTTTAATTTTTCATATTTTCCCTTTTAATTCTATCCAAATTTTTTCGTTTCACGTCTCGTTTTTCGATAGTTCAAAAGGTAGAAATTTCCCGTTGCGTATTTTAGTTATAGTTAAAATTTGAACTTGTAAAAATCAAATTTTTGATTATTCAATAAAATAAATCAAAACGTAAAATTGACATGAACTAAGTTTAGGTTATTTCGAAATTATTGCGGGAAACCGAAATCATTCCTAAAAATCTATAATTGCACGATTCTGAATCGTCGATTCATGGCATTTCATGGTCAAAATATTAAAAGTACTTCGTTTCATGAAACTTAAAAAATACTGACTTGACGTTGAACCTTTTTTTATTGTAATCTAAAGCAATTGTTGCAAAAAATAACTTGTAAAAATAACAAAAAATGTCTTATACAGTGCAGAGGGTTGGGGGCAATATCGCCGAAATTTTTTTGCCAAATTCTGTGATATTGGCACATTCGGCGATATGGGAACAGAAATTAAATTTTCGTTCAAAAAATGAATTAGCGCGTAGGCGTTTGAAATGACGTCATATGCCGAACAATTTTTCAATTTTATAAGGAGTTTCACAATAGATTCGTATGAAGTTAATCACCAAAATACTTAGAATTAAATACTCCGCCAAAGGCGAATCAATGAAAGTTGAAAAGACTAGATTTCGGAAAGTCAATTCTGAAAATAACGTCATTCATGACGCTCACAAAGTAATTTGAGATATAGATCGCAAAAAAAACGGTGAAATTTGCAAATTCGGCGATATTGGCACAGTAAGAACTTTAGCTAAAAATCGTGAAATTGCGTAGGTTTTTTCGGCAAATTCGGCGATATTGCCCTTTCCCCTGTATAAGTTATACTGATTACAAAATCTGTTTAAACCCTGAATAAAGGTACTGATTATCAGTAACTGATAATCAGATTCTGATTAAGAATTTTATAAGACTTTCAAAAATGTGGTCAAATTTTTTGGACTGCCTCTTCATCAAGAGCTTAACAATAGGTTTAAATGCGTAGAATCAGAACTTTAAAAAGGATATAAACCAAAGATTTAAAATATTAGATTTGAGAAAATTCAATCTTGAAAAATGACGTCATTCATGGCGCACTCAAAGTAATTTGTTATAAATTCTCAACTTGCGTGGGCGTTTCGGCGATATTGGCACGTTCGGCGATATGCGTACTAAAAGTATTTTAGACAAAAATTGTGAAATTGCCTAGGTTTTCGGCGATTATTATATTTTCATTTGCAACTTCGGCGCTATAGGCCCACTGTAATTTTTTTGTACAAGAAAAGTTGATGGTTTCTTTCAAAAAAATTAAGCTCGTTTCTATAAAAATCGATCGAAAATATTAAAAAACGGTTTCCTAGTTTTGTTGACTACATGTTTATCTCTACTGACAGATCACAAAGTGCGAAAAAGAATACCATTACTGTGAATTAATGTTCGGCGGCGAATGTTGGATAACTAAAATTTATACTGTTCTGGTGGACTGTCAAAATACTGTATATAAATGTTGTGATGGATATGAACAAACTGGCACTATAAATAATGGACAAAAACCGAGCTGTGTCAGGCTATCGGGTTGTGGTGGACTCAGGGAATTGTCGGAGGAATTTGGTAATTTTAATAACTTCAAGAAACATTGCGACCTGATTAGGTACATGATTTTTTGAATCAAAACACTCAGGTCGCCACCTAATTAATCAAATTTTCAAGAGTTATTGAACCTTTTTCGATTTTATTTTAAGACGGCTTTTCCGTTTAGTTTTACTTGATACGACATTTGTGATGATACCGATTTACAAAAAACTACTACAGTATGTGTTTTTTTTTCGCGGGAACAAAAAGTAAACAATTCGGGAGAATTCTCCTTAAAATAAAGACAATTCTCCCGGTCACTTGATACTCTGTTCCCTCTCAAAAAAAACACATACTGTAGTCAAAATAAAAAAATATTTTTGCAATGAACCAAGAAAGTTATGTGCCGTAGGGCATATTTTCGGTTTACCGGTAGAAATTGAAATGACTATATCGATTACGATGTCCGAGTTCATATACAAATTTGTATAGGTTTTATTCTGGTGACAAACCATTTCGGAACGCAAATCGCGTGATGATTACGTAACTTATAAAATTGATTTCATTTACGCCGTTCAGATTTTATTCTATTCTTAAGTAATAATTGTACAGATCAAAAACTGAATACTAAGACTTTTTGAAATCTAGAGATTTCTTTCAGACAATGTCAAATAATGAGTACAAATAATGAGTGATTACGTAACTGTTGATAATTTTGTATTCAACCAAAATACACTTCCTAATGTAGCACTTTCGCACACTATCAGGCGAATGAAATACAAATGAAACAGGGAAGGCAATGATCTTTATTTAGTTTCATCGAAAATTACGTAAAATAACGCGATTCTTGTCCCGATATAGTTTTTCAGCAGAATAAAAAAAATATATGAACTCGGGCATCGTAATCGATATACCAAATTATGGGACATTTATGAAAAATAAATTGGACCAAATGTCTTATAACTTTGAGGAAAAAAATGTAAAGGGCTCAAATTTTGTAATATGAAACAAAGAAGGTAAATTACATTATGATATTATCATATAAAGTCATATCACACATCATCTGAACGATATTTCTGCAGCCGAACGATATCCCCCTTTCACATTTTGGCTAAGATCCCGGCCCTGTGTGATAACTAGCTGGCCGAACTAGCTCACTCACAAACCATTCTGCACTACGTTACCACACATGGCCGGGATCTTAACAAAAGTGTGAAAGAGGGATATGCTTTAGTACAGAAGTTTTTGCTGGACGTTAAAATTTGAACATACTTTTGTTTGTTTTACAACTAGGAACATGAAGACATTACCTAATTAAAAATCAGCTGGAAAGTAGGAATCGACGACAGTGATAAAACATTTTAAAACAGAAATCATTGTTAATTTGACTACTATTTCTCTGGAAACTAATGCTTAGAAAGCTTTTTGTTTTTGACATGTTCTTTTTTTAAATTTGCATAATTTTCGTGCTTGCGCATTTTTCATAGCTAAAGATTGGATAAAAAATGTATAAAGTATAGTAAACTGAGTAGATAGTTTAGAGCTGTATACAGCAGAGATCGGCAGAGTTTGCTCTGCTCTACTTTTTTTAGAGCAGAGCTGACTTTTTAAAATATCAGAGTAGAGCAGAGCAGACCAGAGCTGACTTTTCAAAATACCAGAGTAGAGCAGAGCATACCTTCAAATAAATCAGGGTAGAGCAGAGCCAACGTTTTTGAATCAAAATTTTAAGAGCAGAGCAGACTCAAAATTTACAAACCTACTTTAGAATTGCGTTTATTGGTCGTTTTCGATATGAGAATTACAGGAGAGGCTCAAAATTGCGAAAGGTTTTTTTAGTTGCGATATTAGGTATTTTGCGATATCGGATTTTAAGGGAAAAAAGGCAATTTTCGATTTTTTGGGAAAAAAAGGGCATATTTAGAACTTCTTGAAAAAACGAGCATTTTTTGTATTTTTTAGAAAAAAAGGTTAAATTTTTTAATTTTTAGGGAAAAACGAGCAGACCAGAGCAAACAAATTTTTTTTTGGCTTAGAGCAGAGCAGCCAAAATTTATTTTCGGTTTAGAGCAGAGCAGACCAGAGCAAACCATTAAAATAATGCTCCTAGAGCAGAGCAGACCAGAGCGAACCGAAAAAAATTTGGTCCTAGAGCAGAGACTCTGCAGAGTAGAGCAGAGCAAACGATTTCAAAAAATCTGCCGACCCCTGGTATACAGTATACTGAACAGTATGTATCTATTTGGTTTCCGTTTGCCAACCGATTGACGGGTCAAGCGAATTATTTTCCTACATCGCTCTGAAAAAAATTACCAATCTGACACACTTATGGCACCCCCCATAAAGTGTTCATCGAAACTTTATAAATTTGTGTCTCTCCTCAGATAATGCAAAACTATGTATCGTAATTTAAAAGTCCTGATCAGTAGAGATACATAGCGTTACACTCTACACGTTGGTTATTGCTTATCATGAATACATTTTAATTATATGCTTTTCGATGTTCAAAAAAGTGATTGCTTTTAGCGCGAAATACATAATGAGATTTAGGACTATCATATTGTCGTTAACTCTCGAGTGGTTAAAAGGTAATCTCACCAAAGATTATGAACAGTTGGTTTAAAAGGAAACTAGTATACAGGCAACATTTTTCTAAGCGAAACATTCCGTTTAAAAAAACCTACTGACTTACGTAGTATTATTTGAAAACATTTTTATCTAACTTTCTTGTCTCTATAATATAATTTTTGAAAAAAGTTGATGTGTTTTATCTTTATCGACCCTCTACTCACAACGCCAAGTTGAGATAATTCATTTAATATTTCTGAATATCCAGAAATTTCGATTAAAATGAGTAAAAGCAAGATGATGTATAATTAATTGATCAAAAATCTCAATTGATTAAAAAAGTTTTATTGATCAAAAAAGTGAAGTTGATCAAAAAAAGTTTAATTGATCAAAAATAATTGATGAAAAATTTTCATACAGAAAACTTTCTATATTAGTATGCCCAGACCTTGATTTGAACGTTTTTGTTTTGAATAATAATTTTTTGATTAATTACACTTTTTTGATCAATAAAACTTTTTTTGATCAATTAAGATTTTTGATTAATTAAGGCATTCTAATTTATATTTAAACCCTGAAACGGATCAATTTCGATATCATGATATTGTGATTCACAATATTGAAAATGTTTATTTTTCACATGACGTGTCTTATGTTATAACTTTATTTCCGATGTTGACGAAATTTGTATGAGCAGTGCACACATGTTTTTAAGATGCATTTTTTTTAAAACGAATATTTAACTTGGCCATGTTACATGCAACATGTTTCATAAGCACACCAATATAATTATTAGGCGGAAAATAATTTTTAATGTTAAGGAGGTTGGAACTTAATTAATTCTTTGAAATGACGCAAAATTTTCAAAAAAAAAAGAATTTTCGGCTATTTTTTTATCGGGAATATGTCAATTTAGTAACCACCACCCCCTAAGGAAAAAAATTATTTTTAAGAAAAGTAAAATAAAATTAGAAAAAATAGCGAATTATATATTAAATTAATAGTTCCATTAATAGTTCCAAGGAGCGGCAAGGGATTAGTTTTTGGGTCTCAATTTTTGTTTTCCTTGATAAAAATGTCGCGCGCGCTCTGAGCTGTTAAAGATGCCGTGAGCTCATATATACTCATGAAATAGAAAAACACTTTCAAACAATTTAGATATTGCTTTAATTTGAGAATGCAGCAAGATATGAAAATTTCTAAACTTTCAACTAATTAGTCTGAAATTAGTTAGAGTCTATTTATTTAGTTGTCCTGCTGTTTTTAGTTAGTGTGCATAAAAAGTAATTTTTAAACTTTATTGAAAATTGTTTTTCTATTTCATGAGTATGAAAGTGCTCACGGCATCTCCACCAGCTGAGGGCGCGCGCGACATTTTGATCAAGCGAAAGAAAAATTGAGACACAAAAACTAATCGCTCTTAATCCCTTGCCGTCCTTTAAATTATAAATGTCCCTCTTCCCGAATTTAAGATATCTTCACAAAATGAACCCAATAATTAGCTGAGCTTGAAACAAAAACATAGACTTAATCTCATTCTTTCAGGTTCAGTCGCTTCGCCAAATTTCCCAAAACAATATGAATCAAATTTACAATGTGAATGGGCCATTACTGCCCCTAGTGGGAGCCGTATTCGAATCGATTTTAATTCATTTGAACTGGAAGATAATCCAGAATGTAAATTTGACAAATTTGAAATTATCGATTCACAAATGGAAAGAACGTTTTGTGGACGAAAATCACCTGGACCTCTTTTTTCCTCTGGCAGTTCGATGACTTTGAGGTTCAAATCTGATGAGATGAATGAGTTTAAAGGATTTAACGCTATTTATTCATTTATAAATAATACCCTGCTCGACAATATTTGTGCTCACGATAAAGCTACGGATTTAGATTGTTATATACTATTTTAATTATCTCTCAGTTTGTGCATTAGTTATTGCTTTTTTTAATATTTCCTCAAATTTTTTCACAATTGAATGATTGTTATGAAAGAATTGTTTTTTTTGTATTTATTTTGATGAAAAAATCAGTTTTATCGATTTTTTTTTATTTTTGATACTATCAAGTTGATGGGTCTTGGTAGAAGGTATTATTTTTTAAGTATGAGTCATCTTCAGGAAAAAAAGAGGAAATAGACCCATGTTTCACTAATCAGAGCTCGCGAAGAGTTTAATTATAAAATTAAATAATTTTCATAAAATTGAATTAAATAAGCGAATATCGAATATTGAAATTAAATTTAAGCCAATCTTGGGCAAAATGGTTCCTTTTAAAATATCATTTTCCTTAAAATGGGCAATATAGCCGTCCTCCGTGGCATAATCTTGAGCGTTTCCTTTAAATTATTGTTTCCATATAAATAGCAATATTGCCTTTCTCGATGGTAATCCACAGTAATTTATTCTGTAATCTTAGTGAAATTTGGAATAAAATTAGATAAAATCTTATTAAATCATCCTTTTTCATCGTCAATTTATTTCAAATGCAGATTTTGATATCAATATGAGAAAGGGTTGGATTGAGATTTGAAATTATTTAATCAAAAAAACATTAAAAAAAAATTCCTAAAAATTTCACGAAAAAATTTCAAAAAAAATTTCAATTTTTTTTTAAATATTTTTAAATGAATTTCAATAATTAAGATATTGAATGTCAAGCATGAAATAAGGCGCATTTAGTCGTATCTTTTTTTTCAAAATTTTTGAATGAAATAAGGTGAATTCGTCAAATATAGGATATCATACGAAAAAAAAGGCCAACATTTCACCTTTGTTAACCCCACAATTAAAACAGGCGCACTTTTTTTTTTATCTTGGAGGCTCTTAAAATGACCGCAATGTGTCTTTTCACAATATATTTTGGTAAAAACCCAAAGCGAGCAGGATTTTTGACCGTTTAGTCAAAAAATCGTCATAATTCGTCGATTTTGGTGATTTTGGGTTATATCATGGCGTCGCGGACTATCAGTGAATAAAGGCGCACATTTTAAAACTTTTAAATCTTGATTTTAACAAAAAAATTTTTAACCAATCAGAAAGCCGGATTTTCCCTAGATTTTTTTGGTCATTTGACTTCAAAATTTTTTTCGCTGACCTCAAATTGACCAAATGTACTTTTTCGATTTTTAAATTTCGGACTAAAGATCAAAAAGGTGACTGAATTCAATATTTTGTGCTAAATTTCACCCGAATAGTTTAGTAAGATTCTTAAAATGGTTAGTATTATTCCACAAAAAACACTGTTGAAAAAACACTGTCGTCACTAGGACTGGACAGGACAAGGACAGAAAAATCGAAATTTCCGCCTCAGGACGGACAGGACAGATACCAGTCCTAGGACAGGACTGATATGGACAGGACAGAAAATTTTGAAATTTGCCTGCCTCAGGACATGGGGCAGACAGAAATTTTCAAATCTTGTACCGACCCCTGTCTGGGACAGCCTAATCGCGCCAAAAGAGAGAAAATATACACAAATATTTTCTTCAAGATAATTTTATAAGCAAAATTATAAATTGTAATTTTCACCACTAGAAGAAATCGCAAAAAATTATCGTAATAGAAAAATTTTTTGTAATGGTGAAATTTACTAGAAATGAAATTCTACCTAAGAATGAGTTAAAAGGATGTAACGCTATTTATTAATTTGAAATTAATACCCGACTCGACAATATTTGTGCTCACGTCAAAACTACGGACTTAGATTTTTAAATACCGTTTTAAAGTATCACAAAGTTTTCCATACAAACTCTCAGGTCGCCACCCGATTTAATATCAAACAAGGTTTACACAAAATTAAATTTGCCAAGAAATTAAAAAGAATTAAATTTGTATTTATAACTATCAACTTGATCAGCTAGTGCCAATTTAATCAAATCTGCGTTTACATGAACCACAGTTCAAAATTGGCCATTTTTGGGAGCCATAATTTTTTTTTGTATTATTTGTGTACACACGAGTCGTAAGAAAGAATTTTTGTTTCGCGCCTTGTGTGAACATAAATCGCTTTTGGTTATACTACCGTCATCAGAAAGTCGCCTACGCTGAATCTTTTGGTGTTTTTTTAGAGCAAAATTGTTGAGTTCCATAGTGACAAAACATGTATTTCAGTTCACTTTTGTTTTCAAATAAGATATTTATTGTATTTCATTAAATTTGGCCCTTTTTTGAGTGGTCAAAAATCAATCTAAATTATACATTGTTTTTTTTTGTTTTCTGTTTTTCGAGACATGTTATATGATTTTTTTTAATTCATAATTTAAATTTTTTAAAACTAAAAAGTTGATAAGCGTTCGATGTATGGGATCCTTTTTAAATCAAAATAAAAAGTTTGAGAAAGTATTCTCGTAGGTTAACAAAAAGAAATTTCGAGCTCAAAATAATTTCGAAATAGCAGGCCTCGAAATTATACATGAGACGATTTGAAATAAGAAATTTCAAAAGTGAAGAATGGGTATCGATGTTTTATATCTATCTTGTAGAAATTTTTTCTGGTCATTTTAAGACGTAGGATTTTTTTGGTTTTGAGATTTTTTAAAAGGTGATAGTCGCGGGTTTTCACGGGGTTAAAATAACGGTATCAGAAATAAATAAGCTGACTCGACAGCGAAGGGTTTTCTACGGAGGTATATTTTTTAGCAACGTTATCTATCGGATGCACCAGCTGGTCAAAATTGACCGGTAAAGTATACCTACCGGTACCGGAAGTGATATTTCAATTATTCACATGTACCAAAATATGCATAATTATCGGTTTTCTGGAAACGGTATTATGAACTAGACGTCATAAGTGACCGGAAGGTGGCCCAGAGGGGAATTTATATCCTGAGTGAAAACCGATATAAATTCCCCTCTGGCGCCACCTTGCGGTCCCTTATGACCTCTAGTTCATGATACCATTTCCAGAAAACCGATAATTGCGCATCTTTTGGTACATGTAAATTATTGAATCCGGTACCGTAGGTATAATTTACCGGTGCATTCTTGACTAGCTGTGCATCCGATAAACGTTGCTAAAAAATATCCCTCCGTAGAAAACCCTTCGCTGTCGAGTCAGCTTATTTTATTTCTGATACCGTTATTTTAACTCCCGTGAAAACCCGCGGGCTAAAAGGTCACTTTTCGCACCTTTAAACAGTTTTTTTAAATCTCAAAACCAAAAAAATCCTGAGTCTTAAAATGACCAGAAAAAAATTCTCTACAAGATAGATATAAAACATCGATACCCATTTTTCACTTTTGAAATTTCTTATTTCAAATAGTCTGAACCCAAATTACGGTACTTCGATCATCAAACGAAAGCGGCAAAAATCTATAAAAAAAATGGGAAACAGAAAATCTTATGTCGAAAAAAATTAACGTTTGATCAACAAAATGATATCCTGTTCCAACCTCTTTGAATCAAAAACGATTTTGTATTGTACAATACGTAGTTATATTACGTAAATTTATTTTACTTCTTTTACGGATTTCGGCATACGCACTTTTAATAACAAAAATAGGCTGCCCATTGAAGACATTTAAAAAATAAACCAAAAATGTTCTACTCCAAAAAGTATACTCCGGAATTTCCTGTCAGGAGAGAATTTTTTCGAAAGTATCCGAAATCTGATTTAATCGGAAATATTTATGATTTTTGAACGTGGCATTATTTTTAGAAGAACTAATCCCTATGGATAATTCACGAGAATGGCTGCGTCAAAGTCCTGTT
>SCLH01000369.1:16859-32593 GCA_004367855.1 Oikopleura vanhoeffeni | reverse complement strand
AGCGGCAAAATCTATAAAAAAAATGGGAAACAGAAAATCTTATGTTCGAAAACATGTAACGTTTGGATCAACAAATGATATCCCTGTTCCAACCGCTCTTGATCAAAAACGATTTTTGTATTGTACATACGTAAGTTATATTACGTAATATTTATTTTAACTTCTTTTACGGATTCGGCATACGCACTTTTAATAACAAAAAATAGCTGCCATTTGAAGAATTTAAAAATGAACCAAAAATGTTCTGACTCCAAAGTATATCTCCGGAATTTCCTGTCAGGAGAGAATTTTTTCGAAAGTGATCGAATCTGATTTAATCGAAATATTTATCGATTTTTGACGTGGCATTATTTTTTAGAAGAACTAATCCTATGGATAATTCACGAAGAATGGCTGCGTCCAAAGTCCTGTTTTTTAACCAATTCACGATGCGGTTTTAAAATCCGCATTATTATAATTAGTCTGTTCTGAAAATATAACTCTCAATTGAACTTACAAACTGAACCAGTCACCGAATTGTTGAATGGCATCCATTTTTGAATGAAAATATGCGATATTAATGCGCCGTGTCAATTAAAAATACTAATTTTTTTAGACGATGTTATTCAATCAACGGTACGTCAGAAATCACGTGAGCATAACCCTAATTTCCAATTCATTAATAAACTTTAGGAACTTCTGGTGAGCCTGCTTTTCTTAGAAAAGTTTCAAAAAAACTTCGAATTTCCAACAAGAATATCCGGTTCATAAGAATGAGTAACGCCCATTTTTATTGTTTTTAAATTTATTTATTTCATACAGAATGACTCGAATCTAGAATCTGTTTTTCTAAATACATATCTATTACGGGGCTTATTTCGATTTTAATTTGAAGTGCAAAGTCGTTAAGATCATGACCAAAAAAAATGCCCCAAAATTTCTGGCTATAATCAAATATCTTCAAATGTTACACAATTATATACTTCTTTTAAATTCAGTTAAATTGTAAACTTATCGGTATATTCGTCACGAATGGTGTGAATAAGTTAAAAAAGTGCTCTTAAACAGCGTGACAAAGTGAGACAACCCGGATCTAACTAAAAAAAGTATAAATCTTAGAATGAAGATTTTTCGCGATAGCACCTCGTTTTCTAAAAAGTTTAACTAAAAAGTTTGGAACCATGTTCACATAAAAATATACATTTTCCTAAATCGTCTTGGCACTTCATGCTGATACATAATTTTAAGGTCCTTAATAAATGTAAAGGGGAGAAAAAAATCCACCAATCAGCGATTTCGAAAAATCGAAATAATTCATCGTGAAATCAATTTTTTCCCCACGATTAGTTAAGATTCCCGAAATTCAGCCAAATCGGAGCAAAATTAGGGTAGTTTTACGGTATCGGAGAAATGTTGAACACCGTGGAGCCCCGCCGAATTTAGGGTATAATAACCCCGCGGGGCTCCCTGAAGATTGATTTGAAACATTCCCGGTTTTTCATAACGCCGAAATAGTACAATATCCTAGGAGGCCCGTAATTGATAAATATAGGAAGATTACTTTCGGAATTGTTTTCCTGAAACATTGGTTTCAAAGTAAAGAATGTTTTGATTTTTTGTTACAATCTATGTTTTCTTTGCTGAAACTAAAGGACTTTGATTTGGCTCATGAGCATCACTTTTTTTTAACACCTACATGCTTCACATAAGCCAATCAAAAAGCGAGGTATCGAAAATCTGTTTGATTTTCCCAATACGCGTATTTTAAAATGCAGAACGATTGAAAAAGAAATTTCAAAAGTCAAAAATCGGTTTCAATGTGTTTTAAGGGGGTAGCAGCGATGTGGCAACTGGCGTCAATTTAACGTTACGAAAAAATTTAAGTTGGTTGTATTTTTTTGTCGCTTGTTATCGTTAGCTGAACCAAAAAAAATTATAATCAGCTCATTAAATCATTTTTTATCTTTTTAAGGAACGATTTTGAGATTTCAAAACTTTTATTTCATAATTTCAGTAAAATTTTCGAAAAAATTCAAAAGCATTTAGGAAAATTTTAAGCATTTTTCGGCCAGAAATTTTTTCTGATAATTTTATGAAATCTGTAAATAAAACGAAAAAATAGCCACTTTAACTTTTTCATGCATGTCTTCATATTTTCTGAACTGATGTTTGAAAACTCATGAAATGTTTTTTGGATGTTTTTTGTCGACTCTTAGAAATATTATGAAAAATTTTCCGCAAAATCACAAGTCCAGAAATTTAATTAGTAGTTTTTTTGAAATCTCGTAAAAAATAGCTGAATCACTTTTGAAATTTTCTCGGTATCATTTTGGTTTCCGCTTATTTCAACCGATGCCAAGGGGTCAAGTGATATCGTTTCTGAACGTCTGATGAAATTTACAACACTTGCTTAAGGCACCGGTTGTGTCATTGGCACGCAATTTATAAAAATTTTATATTTTTAAAAAAATCTGTATAAAAATGCGGGTGTAATTAGGCTACGTTGAACTTTTAAAAAGCAGGACAATTTTTTTTATATTTAAACTCAATTGAAGTCAATTTTTTATCCTAAAAAGCTGTTTTCTCTATTTTTCATGGAAAAAAAACTTTCATATTAAGAAATTTTTTTGCATGTGGATAATGATTTCTCCCACTAATTAGTGCATTACACCGACAATGTCTGAAGTTTTATAAGGTTCGCCTTTAAAGAAAAATCCCACATCGGGTCAAGTTGGAAAGGAGTTGTTAATGAAAAGTAGTTTTTGATATTTTACAGGAACTTAAGTATGTGAAAAAAATTTATAAAAATATAAACGTTTGCAAGTATGAAACACTGTTCATTTTTAGATAAAAAATAAAATTAAAATTTTTTCACATTTTTTTTTTTTTTCAAAAATCACTCCGAAAAAAAGTTGTACCAATCTGCCACATCGCCTGCACCCCGTTAAGCTATCTTGTAAAATTTTTTTTCTGGCATTTTAAGAGTAAGGATTTTTTTTTTGGTTTTTGAATTTTTTTTCCAAAAAAAAAAAAATGTGTTATAGGGGGTGGGTGTCGCTTTGTACCTTTCAATCACGCCTCAGATTCAAATCTAGAGGCGTTGTTAAAAAATCGGTAGGATACTTTTGTTAGATATAGCCTTCGTCAACGATTACACATCTCAAAGTCAACTTTGTTACAACTCCCACCACCAGATTGTGAGTCTATTCTAGAGCACTAAACGGTTTTTTTTTAATCTATCTTCTTTTAGACCCCACATACAAAGCGTCTCCAAAATTTACACAAAGTAAGCGAATAAATGAGAACAAAAAAGTATAAGAAGGATTTTCGATTTTTGACTTTTTCTTCTAGAATCTCACTTAAACGCCGATGTTTGGCCCAGTTTTTCGACTTCACCTCTATTTCTTAAGACGAAATTGTTTAGAATGAAGTCATTTTTCGACTAAGGTAGATAAATATAATGCTCGGTTAAAGTGTAAGAAGGAATTGTTTGAATAAAATTCTTAAAATTCTAGAAATAATGACTATAAAGTGAACCGGAAATGAAAAGTTCGAAAAACAAGTACGTCTGATCGGAGACAAAAGTAACACCAAATTAAAGCTGAGATTTCACTGATCAAAAAGTTGGCTTACAGCTAATCGAAATTTTTAACCAATCAGCGTTCAAATTCGATACATTAGGTTTAACATTTTTGCTTAAAAATAATTAAAAATTTCTAGATATCGATTTAAGTCATTTCCGATAATTTTAAGTCATGCATTCGGTTTTCGTGGACATATATTCACCATAAAAATGTTATTCCATGGTGGATAACCGGTTTTATGCGGTTAAGCAAAAACATATTCGTATTTTGAAAATTCTAGATTGTTGTTCTAGATTGTTATCGAAAAAATATTGCCACCATGAGATTTCTGGTCAAGTTCAGTCTAAACGATATTAATGTATCATAAATTAATTCTGATTAAAGGGCTCAAAAATAACCGACACCCACCCCCTTAAAGGTGCGAAAAATGACTTTTGAGTCCCCGGAGTTCTCACGGAAAAGTTAACATATAACGGTATCACGAAAAAAATAAATTCACTTGACAGCGAAAGGGTTTTTATACAGAGGAGGATTTTTTTGCAACGTTATCGATGCACCAGCTGCGTACAAAATTGACGCGGTAAAGGTATACTTACACGTACCGGAAAGTCATATTTCATTAATTACACGTACCAAAGATGCTAATTATCGTTTTCTTAAAAACGGTATTATGAACTAGGGGTCATAAGTGACCGCAAGATGGCCCAGAGGGGAATTTATATACTGAGTTAATTCCCTCTGGGGCCGCACCTTGCGGTTCACTTATGAACTCTTAGTTCATAAATACCGTTATAAGAAAACCGATAATTGCGCATCTTTTGGTACGTTGTAAATTAATGAATATGACTTCCAAGGCGGGGGGTACCGAGGGTATACTTTACCGGCAATTTTGACCAGCGGTGCTGCATCCGATAACGCCTTGCCAAAAAATTCCTCCTCTGTAAAAACCCGTCGCATGTCAAGTGATATTTTATTCTATTTCTGATCGCGTTATTATAAACTCCGTGAGAGACCCGGGGGACTAAAAAAGTCAGGCTTTTTCGCGCCACCTTTTATTTGCAGACACATTGCCTAGCGCAGGTCGGCTCTCCGAGTCAGGCGACCGGAAAAAATTTTCAAAACACAAAAAAAATCTTACTCTATTAAAATGACCAGAAAAAAAATTTCTACAAGGATAGCTTAAACACTTGAAAACCCGATTTTTGACTTTTGAAATTCTTTAATTTCAAATTCGTCTGAACACATACTTGAGTACAGTATCTGACATTCTGCAACTTTTGCAAAAATGTAGATTTGGGGACAAAAACATTACCAGCCTAACTTCAGCGGCCATTTACTTAGAGAGAAATTTAATTCCTAGTTGCACATATTATGCGAGTAAATCACTGTGAGGTTTTTAATGTGCTTCATTTTTTAATTTTCGGAAATATTTGAAATTTTGCGGGTTTTTGTAACAAAATTATTTCATCACAGTTTGTATTTCAATTCATGATAAGCATTCATACAGTGCAGTAGCAATTTTGTTTGATAATATATTTTGTTATTAACTCATCTTGACCCAAAAAGAAGGGGCAAAGTCAAACCAATAAGCGGCGCGCGATATTTTTTATTATGAAATAAATTTTTTTTTAAATAAGATTCAATAAGTGGGAATACGCGCCAAAAAAAATGAGATTTGATTTCTCATGTCGATAATGATGCCGAAAAAAATCAAAAAAATTATCAGAAAGCTAGGAAAAAAATCAGACGCTGTGATTGGTTGGTCAGATAACTTACGTAAGAAAGACCATTTTTAAGCCAGTTCACCTAAACTGCATTGTAATATAAAATTTCATGTTTTGAAATTTCACAACCTCAAAATAAAAAATTACTCGAAAAAGAGACACGCATTTTTTTAATCCGTTGAAAGAATGGCAACCTTGTTTGTGTAAAACTCATCCAACATGCAACAATCCCTACCCTGGTAATTGTGGAGAGAAAGATTGTAAAGCTGGATGTGCTTGCCCTCCTGATCGACATATTTGGTGGAACAATAGATGCATCACTATTGAAGAATGCAAGAAAATGAAAAACTATAATAACAGGAAAAAGTCCCCACAATGTTATTTTTTAAAATCAAAATCTACTGTTTTTCATGAGAATTTTATTTTTTAAATAAAATTTGAGGAAATAATGAAAGTTTTCTTTGAGGAAAAAAATATTGAGATAAAACTGAGCTTCAAACACACAGTTTTAAAATAATAATTTCAAATTCAATAATGACCAAATTAGTAACGCCAGATCATTCAAAAATTTTTCATCAAAATCTTCTTTAAAAAAAATAAAAGACCCTCGCCCGACAGGCCGTAAATATTTGTAAGAAACAAACGTTTCGGGATACTCGGAAACAAATTAACACCCGAATTTCAGAATAAGCCAATGAAATCGATAGAAATGTTTGTGCCAGCCAACCATAATCTCGAATTTCGCATCATTCCAATATTCAGGATCTGTTCGGCAAGGGTCTTTTATCCGTATATTATTCGACTTGAAAGTTTATAACAAATAAAATCGACGAAAAATATCTTCAGTTCCATTTANATTTATCAATTTTTAAAATTTTTAAAAAAATTACTTCTTATTTTTCTCAAACTTTAAATATGGCGCTAGTTCTGATTTTGGGCCTACTTTCAATCATAAAAAGTTAGAATTTATAAATTATGATAAGAGCTAGTAGACGAAATTACTTGTACCGGTTTTTGACTGTTTAATTTTTCACACCTGCCGTTTTTATATATTTTGAACGATCATCAGTTTTTTTGTGGCTCATAATCTGGGTGAAATTCCAATTGGATACATCCAGGTTAAACCAATACGAAATATGCTACAAAAATTTTGCTCGGTGCGTTTTATAATCCCGGATTTTGCTCATCCTAACCCTTTTTAGAAACTGCTGATAATCAATATAAAAATTTAAACGTTGCACAATTACTATGCTTTTTACCCTAATCTAAATCAAAGACCTTTTACCGTAAAAATATCCGCGGCAAGGACTCCAAATTGCTGTTGATACGTGAAGAATGTATCCAACAGGAAAATGTGATGTTGAACTTTGAAAAAAGCAAAGAATACACTTGTGGTACACGCAAATCTAAAGTTCAAGCAGCCAGTACCAGAATTATAGGTAAATATACCAAAATGTTATATATTAAAATTGTTATTAAAAATTTAAATATTGAACTATCGAAAAGTTATGGCTGAACAAAAATATTATCTTAAAAATTATCGAACTATGATTTTTGAATTGAGAAGTCTTTAAAACTGAGTTTTTTCAACTGAGTTGACGAATATTTTAGATTTTTCCACACAGAATATAATTTGAAATTTCATTGTGATGAGGCTAAAAATTTTATATGATACTTAANTCATTTTTTGTCTTCGACCTTTTCTAAGCTAAAAATTGACTACAAAGATTTCCCCGCAAATCAAGTCCAAAACTTTCTTTACTAGTGGTTTTTTACACTCTCTTCATGAAAAATCAGGGCCAGCAATCCACATAGTGTAAATGTTCTTGGTATCTAGTTAAATAGCCGTTATGTCAACTTTAACTGAGTTAGGTTATCGGCCTCGCGATTTTCTCCACTTTGCTAATATATCGGCCTCATCGAAATTGTATAGATCACTCGGGCCTGTACACTCATTAAGGTCTCATTTAGGCGACTCAATTCAGTTAGAAATTTTATGCTGCGGCTCCGTCAGATACGAATTTCAACAATAGCCAAATGTGGGGTGTATCGTACTCCGTTAATAGGCGCATTCTTACGATAGTCAACGAGAACATTTCCTTTCAATCAATCAAAACGCAATGGAAAGGTCAAGCTCTCTTAGCTTTTCAAAAACAACAAAGCATTAGGTTTTTCATCCCTCTACTCATTTCATGCCATTTTGACCCGATTTTTCCATTCGCCGCGAACCAAAACACTCTTGATATCAACAGGAAATTTTCTTTACAATTGACACGACATTAAAAGACAAAGAACGTTTAATCAGTCGGCAGTCTAACACCGTACTGTCTGAACGTTCATTAATATTATCGATCTTCTGAAAAAAATCTTTGGTAGTCCGAGCTTTAGGTTAGCGACACAAATGGACCTGTACAGTGAAAAGTGTTTTTTATATTTTCCGACCGATCTATTAGCTTATGTTAGAGAAATTTAACCATCACTAAAAACGTCTCTGCAAACCACGCTATGGACCACTGTTACTTCGAAGATAACAGAAACTGAAAAAAAATAACAATTCCACATCAATTTTTTCTTTCTTTCTTGCATCGCTTCGTGAAAAAAATGTAAACCATCAACTCGCAGGACACCTCTAACGGCAGTCGCCGTAAGCTTTACACGGCGCCATCACCCACCTCCACTTCCCCAACCCTCCACTTACACTAACCTCAACAAAAATGTACTTGGCGTCACGGTGGCAGGCGCGGTCACGACTAATTTTAGGCGCGATTATCCAACGATAGGTTATTTTGCTGGAGGTGGTCAAGGTGGTAAATTTGAGTTATTTTGATTTAAACAAGGATCTTACAGTTTTTATCTATTGAATTTAATTTTTATCAAACTTGACCTCAAAACAATTATCTTCATTTTTATTGGGCGAAATGTTTCTCAATTGTGTGATACAGTAGATATCCTTGAGAGAAATTCTAATACATCTCAAACCACTTTGAAACCACCACCAAAGTATTCGCCGTAGTGAACTTGCTGATGACGGTTACGTCAGACGGTATTAATAACCATATGTGATTAATGTTCACACAAGGCGTTAAAGAGTAAATTTTAATTTTGCTCTGTTACGCTTCGTGTGGACATAAATCGTCATTGAGTTTCTGCGGACACTACCCCCTCAAAAAGTATAATTTCTTCGAGTAAAATCTCCCAATCAAATTTCAAGCTTATTTTAATTTTGTTCAGGTGGAGACAAATCAGAACCAGGAGAATGGCCATGGGCAGTACAATTATTACGATACAAAGACTTAGTGTGTGGGGCGACACTTGTTGCATCAAATTGGGCAATTAGTGCGGCTCACTGCTTTTTAGAGCTGGGGATTCTAAAAATAATGTACTGCTGGAATTTACAAAAAATCTATTTTTGCGATAAATACAACTATTCTCACACGATATCCAATGATATGACACCAATTAGTTTGTAGCCGTTTTGTCATGATTAAATTATAATAATTTTGCAAAATTACACATCTGTAACTATCATTTTTAGTTGATCGCAGCATGCTTTTAGCAGGTCAAGAAAAAAATATAATTTGAATTATTTGTAAATAACTGCGGCTTATCTGACATTTTTTATTACGTTGCTAACGTCAACTCGGGTAGAACCGCATTCAAAGATGGTCCAGCCGCCCGTATGGTCCTGTGGAACCCCATAATAAATTGCATATAATAAGTGGCTTTTTATTTGAAAAATTACCTTTTGGTCAAAATTCAGACAATTATCTCGCTAATTTATTTAAAACAATTATTTATTTTATATAATAAATGCGTTTTATCGTATTTTTTAAATCGAGCAATAAATACTCCGGTATAACTTTTTATGTTGCGTGGTACTGCAGAGCCGTTTTTTCGATTTCCGGTTTATTACCGGAAATTATCGGTTTCTCGAAAACGGCTTTACCGATTTTATCTTTATTTTAAACAGTATCATTTCAAAAATTATCAAAAAATCGACAAAACCGGCTCTGCAGCACCATGCAGCATTACAAGTTATATTACACTCCAAACTGTCAATAATATCGTATGTACCAGTTCGGAAGTATCTCTCCGAGAAATGTGAGGTATCTTAGATACCGTATATAAAAACAGAACTTAGGCATTTCGGAAGATTTTGCAATTTGAACAACTACGATCAACTCGAGTGGACAGTATAGATACATACTAATTTGTACAAAAAAACTTCAAATTGCGTGTGTTTTTTCTAGACAAATTGGTCGATTTACAAGAAAACCTTTTTATAATCCCTTACAAAGCAGTCGTATTTAAACACTAAAGGAAACAGTTATCTTTTAACCCTTGGCGCCACCAACCGTGCGTTCACAACGTCTTTGTCTGCTGGCATTGAGGTAATTATCTATAACCTGAATTATTAAGTAATAGCTTACCGGGTTTCAAAATTTTGCGAAAATAATCAAAATTCGCCGACTGAAACTTGTTAACTTATACAGAGTCTTGAAAGGTTAACTTGTTTTCAGTCTGCGGATTTTGCTCATTCTGGCACAAAATTTTGTCTTTTTCCATAAAATTACGCTAAAAGAACGATACCGTTAAAACCGGGCTTCTGAAANTACGTATTGTACAATACAAAATCGTTTTTGATTCAAAAGGGTTGGAACAGGATATACTCAAATTTTCTGTGTTTTTTTTGTTATGAAAAAGATCAAAGTCATTATTTTAAGAAGTATGGACCATGCTGCATGGTTAAAATGAAGTTTACATTTTTAATTGTTTTTTCATCTTTTTCTATGAAAGGACTTAGGCACAAAAAGTTCAACTGGTTTCAATGCATAAATTAAGAATATTTCATCAAATTATTTATTTTGGCAAGCGGTTGCTCCCCAAAGTAAAAATTGGGATTTTTTTTTAAATTTGTTACTGGACTTGTAAGCAGGTTTTGTGTCTTGGGAGTATCTTGAGAATGTTAAAATTTTTGATGAGGACGTTGAGTAAAATCACGTGCAAAATGATTCAAACATTCCATCGCTTAAAACACACTCAAACACTACACCTTGCAAATTACCGAATAAACTTTATAAATGTGAAAAAAAAGTTGTTAATAAGATAAAAAGGTCACAAATTATAAATTTGATTGACAATAAAAACATTTAATATTTTGGCATGTTACTTCGACTGCTTAATTTCGCTTACGCACTTTTCAAAGCAAAATACAGGCATTTGAAAAAATGACCAAATTTTTTATCCTAAAAATTTTGCTGAACCTATAAAAAATTATTAGATGCTGGTCCCATCGTTGATACAGCCACATCCGCGGTTCAGTTTCGAAACAAACAGCCACGACATTGCGCTAATCGGTTTACCGCGGTCAGTCCAGTTTAATGAATATATTCAACCAGCATGTTTACCAAAAGAGATTGTTGGTCGACCCAGTGAAGGAGATGAATGCACTGTTATTGGATGGGGAAAAAAGTCAGAGGGCGGACAATTAGCCACTACTCTACAACAGGTTTGTGACAGTCAAGATAAATAAAGATGAATTTATTGGAGATCATACGATATGATTAGGCCCCCAAGCAAAAAGTGGNGGCGTCAAAAACTACCCTAGTTCCGAGCGTTTCGTTATTATTAGACGTTTTTATCGGGTAGCTGTTTTTTGCTTGGGTAGCCTAGAATCTAGTATGATGATTTATATCTTTTTCGCAACCAAACTGACTCTAGATTGTAAATAGGGTGTTTACACAGTGTTCCTTTCGGAAACGAGTCATCCGAAGAATTTCTTAAATAGCTCAAAATGTTTAAAGTTGTTTCGGGAATTTTAGTGAGAAGTCGATCACTGGATCGGCCTGGAAATATGGCTAAAAACCATAGTTGAGCACTAAGGATTGCTTAGTTAGCAAAAACCTTGGATCTATACCGTATAGACTATACGGTTCGATATGAACGACTTCAAATACGAAATAAAATAATTGAAAAATTTGCAGTTTCCTATCGACCTTTGCTATAGTGAATTTTGTTTTATATTTTTTATGGAAGTCAATTTTTCATAGGCATCTTAAAAATTATTATTATAACCGTTGAATCGAGTTTTCGTGCTTAAATATCAGTAACCCTTGTCGGTACATTTCAAGGATTCGAGAGAATTTTTAAATATACAGAATCAGGAGTCCTGGTATTTTTAACTAATTTAAGGGTGCAGTAATTGCTTAAAAAGACTCCTGATTCCGTATATTTGAAAAAAATGAAATCCATTAAATTTATGGACATGGATACCTGATATTTAAGGGGGTCGGTGCATGTTGACAGATTTGCACTTTTTCAATTTTTTTTCTCTTGATGGGAAACTTTTTGCCACTTCAAAATTTTCGGATTAAACGTTTTCGAAGAAAAATTGCCACTTTTGAGCTTACTTCGTATAATCTCATTTTTTTCAGATCGATTATTTTTACTTTATGAATCGTCTTTTGAAAAAACAGTCAAAAAACGCGCGTTTGCTATCGAAGGTGTCTAAATTAGGATAACATTTTATTTTTTTATTAATTAGTAACCGTAAAAAACAGTTTCGACCACCATTTAAAATTAATTTAATAAGTTTTTATACGATTTCTACGTCAAAATTTAAAATTTTCAAAAAAAACGAGAAAAATCGAAATTTTAGCACATCGAAAGAAATATTTTTCTTCATGAGTTGAATAAAATAAATTTTTAACCGTGGTCGAGTCGGCTTACCAATTTGGCAAGTTTTGGTGAAATAATTGTTTTTAATTTTGGATTAAAGAGGGCTTCGATGAATTTGTCACAAACCATAGTTTCGTTTCAAAAATTATGATTCAGAGTATAAACAAGAGCGAAGAAACGAAACGAGGACATATTTAAAAAAAAATAAAGGTGGCACTCGCCATATTTTTATCCGGTGATTTCAAAAAATTAGTTTGAAAAATTTTGAACAAGAAATGAGGAAATTTTTCAAAATATTTCCAGAAAGTTTCGACCAAAAATCTCAAAAACATGTCATATACGCGAAAAGTGAAAGTGACCATTTTGAAGAGTGTTTTTCGTTGATTTGAAACAAATCATGAAAAAAAATTTGAACAAAAAATAAGACATTTTTTTATATTGTTCGGAACTTTTTTCAAAATTTTTTCACAATTTGTCGAATTCGAAAAGTTTAATTAGAAGTTTAATTAGAACTCAACATTTTCTAAAAAAGCAATAATTCGAGTTGCCTGGATTATGAAACATTACTTTGATGGTATATTGAGAAGAATATATAAACCCAGTAAACAGTTTTTCATTAGTGACTAAATTTTAGTCAATTAATGAATATCCATTATCCATTATCCATTCTTGATCTTATGTAAAGTAGTTTTTCTTTTTTAGTGTGACAGATTGCTAAAACAATATGTTAATCGAGAATAATGTTTTTTGGACACAATAATATTAATTAAATGTTAATCAAGATGTTAACAGTGTCAGTTGTTAAGGAGGTAGTGTCCGCAAAAAAATTGGTTGAGTATTTCATATCCCTTTAGGAGGAAGGTAGATATTTTCTAATTTGGTCTAGTACATTGGTACTACTTGACGTACACAATGTACTAGGCCAAAATACCCACCTTTCTCGTAAAGGGATATAATACTAAAGTGACCTTGACAAAATGATTGGTGGTAGTCTCGCGGTCATCCGAGAATAGATCCTCCCCCTAGAGGTCCTCAAAGTGGTAAATTAGGGTGATTTGGATTTAAACAAGGATCCTACAGTTTATTACCGATCTCCTATATTTTATATCAAACTTGATCTTAAAACAATTATCTTTAATTTTATTGGGCTATTTTTTTCATTTAAAATACTGTAGATATCTTCTATAGAATTTCTGATAGATCTCAAACCGCTTTGAAACTATAACCAAAAGATTTTCCGTAGTTAACTTACTGATGACGGTATTATAAATCATAGACGAATCATGTTCACACGAGGCATAAGAGAGGTGTATTTTCACTCTAAACAGGATATCCTGTTTAGAGTGAAAAAACACAAAAATTTGAGAGAGATGTCAGTGTGGTGTAGGATAGCGATTTTCATCGAATGGTGAGTGTACAGGCCACCTGTCGGCCAATCAGGAACGCTTATTTTCCAGTCAAGTACATTCTTACTATTTTTGTGTTTTTTCACTCTGAACATGATATCTCCTGTATTTTTCAATTAAAAAAAATTTCGCCTGACAAAATTCAAGATAATCGTTTCAAGATCAAGTTTGGTATTAAATATATAATATCGGTAATATACTTTGACGACCGCTGGAGGGAGAACTTTTATCGAATGACCGCGAGACCACCACCAATCATTTTTTCGAGGCAAGTTTAGCATTATGGAAAATTCTGAGCCAAATTTTTTTTCGGAAATCACCCCCTTAATTAGCAGTTATTCGTATCAGTACAATGGTTATTCTTATGAAGAAGCTGTGCTATCTAACGTTTCGATTTATTTGATCATTATGAAAGATGCAATTTTTTGACAAGTTTATTCTTAGTCAATAATGAATAGAAATAATTATTAATTTCAGCTCGATTTGAATATTGTAAATGAAAACATTTGTCAGAATGTCTATCTTATCTACAATCATCTGACTCAAATGTGTGTTGGTGGTGGGACCTTGCATCGGGATACATGTCAGGTTTGTTTTATATTTTGTATACGAATTTTTTTAATTATAATTATTTTAATTCCCCTACAATCATCTAAATCAGAAAATAATTAATTTACATGATTGAATTTGTGAGGGCTCTCGTTTGCTCACCACTTTTTCTCAGCGATTATCACTTTTTAGCTCTTGCCATGGCATGCCAATGGTTGATTTCAAAGATTGGGAGACCATTTTTGAAGAAATTTCCGAATTTTGAAAAAAAATTATATTGATTTTGTAAAAGGATAAAAAATAATGTCCGAACCCGAATATATTAACAGAAATGCAATTAGGCCGTCCGCGGTTTATCTAGAAATTGGGGCTAAAAAACAGCCTATTTGCAATGTAATCTGAGGGGGTGGGTTATATTGTCAATAATATTCGCCTTAATTTTCTCTACAAGATAAACATACAAAAATCAATTTTTGAGCATTTTTTTGTCGAACCAATCAGAAGCCTTGCTCAAAAATTTTAGAAAAATTCGAATTTCAAGAAATTGAAACTTTTCGAGATTTATACTTTTTTCAACCAGTGTCTAGTTTCGGCTTAGGGACAACCGCGGACGGCCTAAATGCAATGTAACTGGAGCCCAAGCTTCCGTGGAAATTTCCTGAAATTCTTTATAGAAAATTGCTTTAAAAATTGAAATATATGTTTTACTGAGTTTTCTGTAACTTGACCCAAATTTTTTTGGTAGATGAAAGCTTGCCCATTTTTTATCGCCAGAAAAAATATAGAGAGAGTACGTGCATTTTTGTCTTTATAAATTCATTTTTGTCGGTTTTGATCATATTGCTCTCTACCGCCACATATGAATACATTTTTGCTGAATCCGAATATATAAACAGATATTCAATTCAACTAACCATGTGAGGCTCACATTGTGAGCTCTGGCTTTCGCGGAACTTTTCCCATACTTCACATACCTGATAAAAATTAGATTTCAAAAAGTCTTAGTATTCATTTTTTTATCTGTACAATGATTACTTGAGAATAAAATAAAATCTGAAACGTCGTAAATGAAATCAATTTTATGATAAAAATTATTTGTTTTGGGCACGTGACGGACCTAAAATTTCGGCTGAGAACATTATTTTTGATCTTCTACATGATCAATATAAATTTTTCAAAATTCAACAATTTCCTCAAAAGGGGTCTCCCTTTCTTTCAACCAATTCTCTATGCGATTGAAAGCTTTCTCGTACCGCCTCAGTTTCAAGTTGCGTCGAGACCAAATTTTGCTAATTCGTTAAAAATACAGATTTCCGAAAAATTGGTATCATTGGATCCCGTTCGAAATTCTATATTTTATAAATTCGCAAGTAGAGCCTCAGAGGGATCTGAAAGCAGATATATCGGATTCAATACAACAAATCACTTTTGGTCTGGGCGTCAGTTGAAACTCAGGCGGTAAATTGTTAATGTTTTTGTTAAGTTTTCGAAACATTATACAGTAACTCTTAATGAAGGTTAATCATTTTCTACTTAAACATCATTAAGTCCGTTTTTTGAGAACTTAATGATCTTTAAAACTTAAATCAAGGCTTAATCTCCATTAAGTATTTTTGGACTTAAATATATTTTTTTTCACTATTTAATGGAAAAAAGTATTTTTTTTGTAATTAAATAGAAAAATATTCAATGAGAAAAAAGTATTTTTTTTCGTAATTAAATAAAAATAATTTTTTTTTGTACGTTATCAAAAATTTTCTATTTTTATTCAATTGAAATGATGTCTTTTTCAAGCTTTTCAGACACTGGCCGTT
>SCLH01000369.1:5656-16264 GCA_004367855.1 Oikopleura vanhoeffeni | reverse complement strand
GAAAATTTTGTCGACCAAAAATGTATAGTCCCTTAAAGAAGCTCCTCCACATAATAAGCTCCTCCAAAAAGAAGCTCATCCACATAATAAAATAAATGCTGATTTTGTATTGCACGAATAAATAAACAATACCTCGAATAAAACTATTTTCAATTCAAATGAATCGTGTAATAACTTTTCGTAGCAAATTAATCTCATTAAATTAGGTACTCTGATAAGATTATCTATAATATGATCAGATTATCTATATTTAGCTCACCAAATTTGCATGGGAAATTGTAAAAACTGTTGATGCCCAAAATTAGCGTCTAAAAAATGAAGTGAATCATCAAGTTATTCAGTCTGAAATTCAAAAAATCCAGAGCGAAATTTCAACACAAAATTTTGAACAATTATTTTTATTTAAGGGGGTAGCAGCGATGTGGCAGATTGGTACATTTTTTCGGAGTGATTTTTGAAGGAAAAAAAAATGTGAAAAATTTTTATTTTATTTTTTATCTAAAATGAAAGTGTTCATACTTGCAAACGTTTATATTTTTAAATTTTTTACATACTTAAGTATCTGTAAAAATATCAAAAACCACTTTTCATTACAACTCCATTTCCAACTTGACCCGATGTGGGATTTTTTTTTCAAGGCAATATTTATAAACTTCAGACATNTTTGATTCCAAATTTGGGTCAAAAATTATTTTTTCGGAAGTAAGACTTAAGGGGGTAGCAGCGATGTGGCAGATTGGTACATTTTTTCGGAGTGATTTTTGAAGGAAAAAAAAATGTGAAAAATTTTTATTTTATTTTTTATCTAAAATGAAAGTGTTCATACTTGCAAACGTTTATATTTTTAAATTTTTTACATACTTAAGTATCTGTAAAAATATCAAAAACCACTTTTCATTGCAACTCCATTTCTAACTTGACCCGATGTGTGATTTTTTAAAGGCGATATTTATAAACTTCAGACATTTTCGGGTGTAATGGACTTATTATTGGGAGAATCATTATCCACATAAAAAAATTCTTTAATATGAAAGTTTTTTGTCCATGAAAAATAGAGAAAAACAGCTTTTTAGAGAAAAAAAATGACCTTCAACTGAGTTTAAATATGAAAAAATGTCCTGATTTTCAAAAGTAAAGTAGTCTATTACACCCGCAATTTTATATAAATTTTTTGAAAAAATAAATTATTTATAAATTGCGTGCCAAATGGCACAAACCGGTGTCACAAGCAAGTGTTGTAAATTTCATCAGTAGTTCAGAAACGATATTCGCTTGATCCTTCCAGCGGTTGAAATACGGAAACTTAATAGATACCAGAAAATTTCACAAATGATTCGGCCTGATTTTTTACATAGATTTCAAAAAACTACTAAGTAAAATTTTTGGACTTGATTTGCGGAAAATTTTCATAATATTTCTATTAAAGTAGACAAAAATTGCCAAATAAACATTTTATGATCTTTCAAACAGCAGTCAGAAAATATGTAGACATGCATAAAAAAGTTAAAGTGGCTATTTTTTTTGTTTTTATTGACAGATTTCAAAAAAACAGAAAAGATTTTGGACGAAAAATGCTTAAAATTTTTTAATGCTTTGAATTTTTTTGAAAATTTTACGAATTGAAAAATAAAAGTTCAATGAGCTGATAGACATTTATTCTGGCTCAGCTAACGATAATAATCACAAAAAAATCAACCAACTTATTCTTTTCGTAAGTTAAATTGACTCCAATCTGCCACATCGCTGCTACCTCCTCAAAAAAAATTGTTTTTCTCTACTTTTGGCAATTTTTGACCATTTTTGATGAAAAAAAATAAATATCAAAAAAAAATTTTACTGTGCAGAATTAAAACAAAACTTTTTAGCGCAGTACACCCAACAAAGTCTGAAGTTTATTAATATCGTCTTCAAAGAAAATTCTATACTTAGGTTTTGTTGGAAATGGATAAACAGTGAAAAGTGGTTTTTAATATTTTCACAGATAATTAGTTGAAGTTTAAGAAATTCGAAGTATAAACGTTTCCAAGAATGAACACTTTTATTGTAGATAAGAAATAAAAAATAAAATTTTCACAATTTTTTCTTTTATTTATCGCTCTGAAAAAATGTACCAATCTGCCGGTCTTATGGTACCCCCTTAAGGGTATCCCTGGTCCTACATTTTCTGCAGTTACTATGTCATAAAAATGCACCAAATCAATTGTTTATGTTTTGAACGCATAAAACAACCAAAATGACAACAAAAAAATTTTCGAAAATTTTGCTTTTTTTCGATTTTTTTCTAAGTATTTTTCTCAAAATTATGTTCAAAAATAACGTTTGTTCAAATTTGACCACTAAGACTTCAAAATTTCGTTATGCCGTAAGCAAACTTTCTCTTCAGTGTTTCCTCAGCTTTCTTTTGAGCCTACTTTCGAAAAAATCGAAGCACATTTTTTCGGAAATTTTTTCACGTGACCTTGAAAAATTCATATTTTTTGTTTGGGAAATTGAAAAAAGACTACTCAGNAAGGGGTCTCCCTTTTTTTCAACTAATTCTCTATGCGATTGAAAGCTTTCTCGTACCGCCTCAGTTTCAGGGTACGACGCAACTGTACTCGGTTTTTACTTTTCGCTCGAAAATAATTTTGAGGGCGTTTTTGTGCGGGAGAGAAAGAGTGTTTATTGCGGCGTTTTGAATTAAGAGTAGGCAAGTTTGAGCAGCTTGCCAATATGTTCTTCTTTCTTATATTTCTGGGGTAGTAGTGAAAAAGGATGGAATCGTCTTCACGAGTGTGGAAAAGTCTGCTATTGTCACGCTGGCCATAAGTTACATCTTCCAATATGGGAGTTTGAAAACTCCCACCAATTAATGTCGCATCCGCCAAATGCGGGATATTTAAAGGTTCCATGAGCCCCGAGTAAATCACTGCTTTGCTCTCGCACAAAAACTCCCCTCGCCTCGCCCCCCCCCCCTCGTGCTCAAATTTATTTTCGAGCGAAAAGTAAAAACCGAGTACAGTTGCCCGCATCCGCAGTTTCAAGTTGCGTCGAGACCAACTTTTGCTAATTCGTTAAAAATACAGATTTCCGAAAAATTGGTATCATTGGATCCCGTTCGAAATTCTATATTTTATAAATTCGCAAGTAGAGCCTCAGAGGGATCTGAAAGCAGATATATCGGATTCAATACAACAAATCACTTTTGGTCTGGACGTCAGTTGAAACTCAGGTGGTAAATTGTTAATGTTTTTGTTAAGTTTTCGAAACATTATATACTGACCACTAAATGGAGGTTAATCATCTCTACCTTAACATCATTAATTATTAGTTTTTTAGAACTTAATGATCTTTAATAACTGAAGACAGTGCTCAATCTCCATTAAGGGGGTCGGTGCATTATGACAGATTTGCACTTTTTAAATTTTTTTCTCTTGATGGGAAACTTTTTGCAACTTCAAAATTATCGGATAAAAACTTTTTCGAACAAAAGTTGTCCCTTTTGAGCTTACTTCGTTAAATCTGATTTTTTCAGATCGATTATTTTCACTTTATAAATTGTCTTTTGAAAAAACACTCAAAAAACGCGCGTTTGCTATCGAAGGTGTCTAAATTAAAGTAAAATTTATTTTTTATTATTTATTAATTAGAAACCGTAAAAAACGGTCTCGATTACCAGTTAAAATTTAATTAATTTGTTTTTATACGATTTCTACGTAAAAATTGAAAATTTTAATTTAAACAAAAAAACGAAAAAATCCGAAATTTTTAGCACATGGAAAAAACATATTTTTTTTCATGAGTTTAATGAAATAAATTTTACGTGGTGGATGGGTCGGCTTACCAATTTGGCAAGTTTCGGTGAAATAAAAAAATTTTCATTCCAGATAAAAGAGGGCTTTGAATCAAAGCCTTTGATTGATTTCTCCCAAACCGTAGTTTTGTTGATAAAATTATGATTCAGAGTATGAAAAAGAGCGAAGAAAAAAATTAGGACATATTTGAATAAAGTAAAAGGTGTCATTCTCAATATTTTCAGCTGGTGATTCCAAAAAAATAAGTTTGAAAATTTTTGAACAAGAAATGAGGAACATTTTCGAAATATTTCCAATTATTTTTGACCAAAAATAACAAAACCATGTCATATGATTATTCAAATAGCATATATAAAATATGTGGTCACCTACGCGAAAAGTTCAAGTGGCCATTTTGAAGAGTGTTTTTCGTTGATTTGAAACAAATAGTGAAAAAAAATTTTAAAAAAATAAGGCATTTTTTTATAATGTTCGAAATTTTTTTCAAAAATTTCTTATAATTTGTCGAATTCAAAAAGTTTAATTTGAACTCAAAATTTTCTTAAAAATCAATAATTCGAAAATTCTTTAGTAACAAAAGTTTCCTTGATTGTGAAACATTACTTAGATGGTATATTGAGAAGAATATATAAACCCAGTGAAAAGTTTTTCATCAAGGGCCCATATGATATGGGCCATATCCGTATCTGTCAAAATGCACCGACTTCCTTAAGTATTTTTGACTTAATGAACTTTTTTTGAGTACTTAATGGAAAAATAGTATTAAAAAATGTCTTCATTGAAATTGTCAAAAAATCCATTTTTTTTGCATTTTTTTCGCACAAAAAGGTAAAAATAACGGTTGTGTTGAATTCATCACAAAAATACCAGTTTTTTTTAATCATCATGGTCTTGGAGGTGATCATTTTTTTTAAATGAAGTCCAACATTTCCCCCCTTTCACTTTGTCCAGCTTTTATTTATGTGCGATTCACAACTGTGTACACTTTCAGGCCGTGTTTACTTAATAAATAAAGTTCATTAAGTATTATTCTACTTTTTCAATCATAAAATACAGATTTTGTATCGTATCAAAGAGGTTTATTTTACGTTTCGGCTTCTCACTTTTTCTAAGTGTGAAAACAAAATAGTTTTTTGCAAAACGAAGTAAAAATTAGGTCAGCAATCGAGTTGTACAAAAAGTTGTTAAATTTCATGAGCAATCAAAATAAACTTACATTTAGTACCTAACTAAAAATTTGACTGAAGAAATAATTAATTTAATTTACGAGAAATTAATCTTTATCAGTAAATATGAAACTGAATGTTTAACATTTAAATGTATGCAGATGGTACTTTTAATTTGTTAATTTAATGCTCAGCCAATTAAATGGTCCTGTGAGACCAGATCATATTTGAAAATGTTTTTGACCGTTAAACATAAATGCATCATCGTCGACCAACATACATGTTTGTGTAGGGCTAACGCGCAAAAAATCAGCTACCCGACAAAAGAGTCCTATGAATCTGAAAATTAAGGACCAAGTGTAGTTTTTGATGCTGAGAATTTTTGCCAAAAATATTTTTTGGTGTAACCACTTGGTGGCGCTGTTTCGAGCGGTCAAATTTAACGAATTTTACGCTGAATCCGAAAATAATACTTTCGATGAAAAATTCCGATATGCAATTGCCTTTATTTTGAAAAGTCTTAAAAACCCGTTTTTGAGCCCCTTGAACAGCACCACATAGTCGTCGGAGCAAAAAAAAATTTTTGACCAAAATTTTCAGTGTCAAAAATTACTTTAGGACAAACATTTTCAGATTCATACGACCCTTTTATCGAGTACCTACCTATTTTTATGCGCTTTAGCCCTATGTATGTGTTCCCTTTTATTTACAGAACTGATTTTAGCAAAAAATCTCAAATCCTTTCAGAACACATATCAGTCTGATCCATAGGCAGAAATAAGAATTGTTCCATTACGGTTCAATCGAAAAATATCACGTGATCGTTAAAATAAGAAACATGATTTGCTTCAAAAAACGTTAAAATTTGAAAATGGAGTCTTTCAATCGTTTATAGAGCTTATTTTATCTACTTAAGATGTGGGTGACGAGAGAATTTCTCGCTGTTTGTTTTAATTCTTAAGATTGTATTCTGAATTTTTTGAATACATCGGTATTAGATAAAAAAATATTTTATGTTCAAAATCATAATCCATAATTTTGAAAATTTAAGATTCGAAATAAAAAGTACCAATTTCGATCTAAAATTTTTTCATAACGTTCATTTATTAAAAATGAAGACAGTCAAAATCGAAATACTGCCAAAAAAACTTTTCTGAGACTTTATAAAAAAAAGAAAAAACGGGCTCTGTTATGGCCATAAGCCAGGCTTCGCGCTGAATTAAATGCCCAAATTGAAAAATTTTTCAAGGAGTAGTAGGATTTTGCATGAGGTTTGGGAGCTGTTTTGACCATTAGGGGAAAATTTTTGAAAAAAGGACTTCGTTGTGGGATGCGCATCCACATATGGTAGTGGAATTACAAATACAAATAAAAAATGATAAGGAATAAATGAGGTATAGGTAGGGTCATACCCGGGGGTAAAATCGTCTTTTAAACTAATAATTTTATCAACACATGGAAGTAAACACTCGGAGCAGAATTTTTCGAGAAAAATTCTGAAAAAAAAAATCGAAAATTAGTAGGCCTCTCAGTAGGCTTTTTAGTGATTTTAATCATTTTCTGGGCGTAGGTTGAATAATCTGATGCTCTAAATAGTACTAGCAACTTCCTAAAGCGTTTAACTACGTCTTTGGAAAAAAAATTATATCTGAAGCCAGGTTTCTCAGAAACTTCACTTGAAAATGTGAAAAAGAGCCCAATTATCGTCACCCACATCCTTAATGAATATGGCCATTCGCCCATGTTTTAATCATACACATTTTTCGTGTCATATTTATTCAATCGTTAAAAATGGGTTAATTGAAAATTTATTTTTATTAAGTATTTTCCAATTAGAACAAGAATTTCATTTAGTAGATGAAATTAGAAACTTGACAATTGAGAGTACCATCTGTACATTCAGTCAAATAAAAAAAATTAAGTTTCAACTTGAGTTTCGAATTTTTCTTATAGTTGGTCCGTTTTTGGAAATTGGCGTTTTACTTGGTATATAAATTTTGGAGAAATTGGCCAAAAAAGTAAGGTAAAATAATATTTTTGAATTTCAATCGGCAAACTCTATCTAGAATTTCAATAAAGAGATTAAATAAAAACTCTGTAAAATATTTTTTCGATCATTTTTTTCAGGTTAAAAATATTTCTGCCTCAAATGAGGTTTGGAGCCTCCAAGGGTGAATGAATATATGGCCATTCGCCCATGTTTTTGTCATACACATTTTCCGTGTCATAATAAGTCAATTGTTAAAATGAGAAAATGAGTTAATTGAAAATTAATTTTTTAAGTATTTTCCAATTAGAACAAAAACTTCGTTTAGTAGATCAAATTAGAAACTTGACAATTAAAAGTACCATGTGTATATCCTGTCAAATGACAAAACTTTCAGTTTTATACTGAGTTAAAGGTTAACTTGTGGTCAAGTTAATTAATTCTTTGCGTCGTTTAATGTTAGTTTAGTAGGCTTTAATTAATGTTTATTTTCATTGCTCATCGAATTTTCTTAGTCAAGCTTATTTATTATTTTCCGTGCACTAAAAAATCCTTATTGCATATTTTGGTACGAGGCAACTGATACCACTTTTTGCTAGAAACGATTACGCGAAAAAAGTGATCAAGAGCCAGTGATCTGAGGGCGCTTTTAAGGAGTATACATTTTTAGTCGACAGAATTTTTGGTCGACATTTTTTAAAATGCCTATCTTTGGCTATGAAAAGTGCGTAACTTTTATGATTTAATATCTTGATTTTTTTGTAGAAAGTATTTTCGGACAAAAAGGTGGGATCAGTTGCACTGTACACGCATATTTTATAAGAACACTTTTCACAGCCTTAGTATCAAGGGACAAAATAAAATACCGGAAAAAGTAAAAAAAAACATTCATAGAAATTTCGGTCGTTTTTAAATAACATAAACTTCCGAAATAGTTTTTTGCGTAAGGGTTAATGAAAATTACTCTTGACTACAACGAATTATAGTTGATATTCTAAAAGAAGTTCTAAAAGTTGCGTACGTTTTGGTACGTCGCTTTGATATTCATTAAATATCGATTTATGGATTCATAAAGACTTTTGAATGTAAATATTTGGCAAAAATAATACATTTGTAACAAACTTAAAATTTTTAAGTTAAAATACTCTAATTTTTGTATGAATTATATAGATTACGGGGCCTCCTGAATTTTTTCCAATATTTTAAACAAAAACTGATAATTGAATAATTTCAGTGATCTTAGAAAAAAACAAGGAATGGTCCTATTCGGACCAATTTTATTTTATTTTTAACTTAATATTTATGCTTAGTTTGAGCTATCTAAGGACTTAATCGGATGAGGCGTTTTCAAAAGCCAAATTATATAAAAATGTTGGCTGAAAAACTAGCTTATATATATGCCAGGTCGACCCGTAATCGATATAACGATTTGAATATCGAAGCGGATTTTAGATTATACTTTTTATGTTAGGGTGATTCTGGAGGACCCCTTCTATGTGACAACGAGAAAGATAATGGCTGGACTCTGCATGGAATCACTTCTTTTGGAACATCATGTGGAACGGAAATGACTCCCGGGGTTTACACAAGAATGCAGGAGAGGTTTTACTGAACATGTTTTTTATTCAGAATTTATATTTTTGATCATTTTATACAAATTTGAATCATTTTTTCTCCTTTTTTTCATCTCAGATTGGAATATCAAAGTATACAAGAGACAATTTGAACACAATTACGCTTTCGATTAAAAAGTTGACGGCTAAGGCGTGGGAACTTTTGTGACGAAGTATTAAAATAATGTTAAAAGGGAATTCAAAACTCAAGATCTGCGGCTTTAATTTTTGCGTGAAGTTTTTTACTGTAAATTATGTGAGATAACTAATGTCTTAAGTTTTTCTGATCGCCAACTAAATAAACGCTCAAAGTGTCCGTTCTATATCTCTAATACTTTTCCCAGTAAGGTAAGGTTTTATATGAAAATAAATTGATAATTACGACCCCTTCATCGGTAACAACCAATGCGGTACACTGTGAATAATATAAAGAAACGTACATTTTGTCTTTATATTCATGATATGATATCCCGAAATTAATTCACATCGTTAAATCAATGTTACTTCCAAATCTTACATTTCGGACGATCGCACCCTTTCGTACGATTGCGTATTCAAAGTTTTTTGAATAAAATTTTGTAAAATTATTTCGGACAATTTAGACTTGACAGTTTGGACAGTATGCTCTGTATGATAAGAAACTAAATTAACAATTTTTATATAAAAAGAAAAGTTTCGGTGTATTTCATTTTCAAGCAAATAACAGACTTGTCAGTTTCAAAATTTTAGCTCGCAGAATCTAGAATTTTCATTTTTTAATACACTTTTAATACATTTTAATGTAGTAGCAAAACAGAGCAAACTAAATTGGAGTGAAGTTTTAAATTTTAAAAATAAATATGAAATAAAAGGGCAATTAAAAATCAATTTTTAATGAAAAGTTCGCTTTTATTTAACCTTTTCACAATGAATGTTAAATATTATTGTTAAAAAAAGAAGATACAAGTGACATTAACTCCCGTAGTGGCCGACAATCTCTGGACCCGTAGTGTCTTTGCGCCATCCGTGGCGTTGCGTTTGAATTAAGCATTTTAACCGAAGATTCATTATCAACATATATTTTTTCAATGATAATCATATTTGTCGAAGAATTCTCTACAGTCCTATAAAAACAATTTGTTAAAAAAATTTATAAAAAGTCATCAAATGTGAAGAAAATTACAATTCTCTCATTTTCGCCGATTCTCACAAACAAGTGCATAAATAACACGATTTTAAAGTTAATTTGACATTTTAAAATTTAAAATATTAAACCGTCGCCAATTTGGGTATTGTATCTGCAAAAAAAATAAATGTTTTTATCATCATTCTCATGTAAAATGAGTCTTAAATTTTTTTGGAATAATTATTGCTCGTGATTCCTTCTCTCCTTTATTTTGCCTACGCATTCTTCTGTAATCAGTATTACGGAAGTTATGACTTCTAGAAATGCTCTATTTAAACCGGAGGCCATACTGTAATGCAATAAACGTCTTAGAAATTTGTTACGATTCTTTTGAGGGGTCTTCCACGTGATTTGAGTACTTTTGAAAAAAAAAACATAGTATGGTAATTTGAAAAAAGTACTAAAATTACGTCAAAAAAATTCCAGGGTCAACTTCAAACGTTTTTAAGACTTTTTTCTTATTACACTAAAGTCCGAATGAAATCACGTGACGAAATAATCCAAAAATAAGGTTTGGAATATGTCATAAATTAATACTTATTTCTCAAAAAATAAGATCACGTGACGTTTTTGGAAAATATTATTATGTTCAAAACTCTTGAATTAGGTGTTGATTGGCCCAAAAATTTTTTTGGCGTAATTTGATTACTATTTGTTTACTTGAACCCAAACCTTACTTCTTAATTTGAAGGTCACGTGATCGTTTTTGGACTTTGGTGTAATGGAAAAAAGTCTTAAAATCTTCTAAGGAACCACTTCACTTGTTTCAAAAATTGATTTAAGCAATTTTTGAAAAAACAGTACTACTTTTACCAACCTTATTCCTTAAATATACGGTCACGTGATCATTTTGGGGCTATAGTGTAATGAGAAAAAAGTCTTA
>SCLH01000368.1:135904-185248 GCA_004367855.1 Oikopleura vanhoeffeni | reverse complement strand
ATTTTCACATTTTTTTTCTTTCATTTATTGCTCTGAAAAAAGATACTAATCTGCCGGATCGATGCCAACCCCTCAAATAATATTGCAAAACCAAGCATTCAATAACAGTTGAGGTTAAAAAGTTTTTGAAATACATGATAACTCCCGTAGTGTCTTTTGCACCATCCATGGTGCAATGGCCTTTAATCGTAATTTAGGACCCTTAATCATGTATGAATGAAAATTTACAAAGTGATCGATGGACTATTTGGAATAATGGACGTTGTATGGTTCTTTTACGAAAAATATTTTACTGTATTACATTACTTATTTTTTGCAGAAAAATTTGAATCATCAAGAAAGCCTGATTTGAGCAGGACAAAAAAAATCTAGACTTTTTTCTCTTAATCCTAGCCACAATGATTCAGTGACCGTATATTCAAGGAAATTAAGTTGACCAAAATAGTATTGTTATTTTTTTCCAAAATTACTTAAATTCAATTTTATGAAAAGAAGTGAAGTGTTTATTTAGAGTTTTTAAGATTTTTCCCATTACAACAAGGACCTAAAAATGATCACGTTGACCTTCAACTTAGAATAAGGTTCTTGATGAAGTAAAACAAAATAGTGATCAAATTACGCGAAAAAAATTTTTTGCGCCAATAAACAACAATAATTTGAGGTTTGAAGCATAAATAATATTTTCCAAACACGTTCACGTGATCTTATTCTTTCGAGAAATAATATTTAGCTAATGAATATTTCAAACCTTATTTTATTTATTTGTCAACGTGATGATTATTCGGATTTGATTCATGATAATGAGGAAATGTCTTACAAACGTTATGACGATTGACCCTGGATTTTATGGACGAATTTGAATATTTTTCAAAATTACTGTTATCACGTACTTCGACTGTCTTTGTCAAATAGTTTTCGACTGATCTATTCCAGTCCTGATCAACAGAAAGCGTTATGTCTATTTCTTATCACTCTTCCAATAACTTCAAATTCAATCAGAGCCTGTGAATTTTGCACCCAGCATTACTTCGCGTATGGCCGTTCAATCTTTTTTCTTATTACGTTAAACGATAATTTCAGTGTTTTTTTTCACCAATTTTTTTAATCATGTATAAACGTTAATTGCGATTGTTTATTTTCACGAATGTCTTTGCTACTAGTATTGGTTTGAAGACTCGCCCAAGTCCATCGATAACTTTTCTAGAATTTTTACTTCGAAAAAATTGTAATATTATTTCGTGCGCGAGATCACATCCTAGTTTAAAGGATAATATATTTCACATGAGAATGGTGATGAAACATTCCATTTGTTTGCAGCTTCAATACCCAAATTGTGGCGGATTTATTATTTGAAATATTGGAAAAATGTCAAATTAACGCTAAAATTCTGTTATTTATACAGTTTGTTTCAGGAGAATCGGCAAATGAGAGAGATTTTCTTGACAAATTGTTTTTATAGACATGTAGAGAATTCTTTGAATATGATTATCATTGAAAAAATATATGTTGATAGATGAATGTTTCGATGTTAATGCTCAATGTAAGCGCTGCGCCATGATGTGCAAAGACACTTACGGGTCCAGAGATTGTGCGGCCACTACGGGCGTTAAGATTTTCAATCAAGTAAATTTGTGGCACTCAGTATGTTTTTTACCCTTTCAACCTGTTGCTGTATACAATTTTTTTAAAATTATCGGTTTTTCTGAGGCAAGTAGGGAAAATTCCGAAATTTTTTTTCCGAAAGAAATGATTTAAAATGTATTCCTTGCACCGTTAAGTCAATAATTACCACCCATCAACCGTCACTGCAGAATAATACATTCGATGAAATGGAACATAAAATAGCTGATGGATTCGACTGTGATCTCCGGTTAGAACTTTAGTTACGGTGAAACGTTTTGACCAGGAGTAAAACCAAAAAAACATGGTAGAAGTGACACAAAAATTTACTTCTGGATATCACATAGCAGAGAACCGTTGTTGATTTCAGGATGATCTTCGTGAAAAATGACTGCAGTAGAGGTGGTTGAGTTTTAAAAAAAATAGTACCTATTTGTGTAGCCATAAATAAGCTGGAAATTATAAAAACTATTTTTTTTGCCAACATTTGAACCGTCGAAAAATGATCACTTTTAGTTAGACATTCAAGAATTTTTTTTTAAATCACAAACTAATTTGCCTAAAATTACTATAACAATTTTCATCGCAAGTAAAAAAAAACATACAGTAGAATATTTGAATAATATTGATTTTTTTTCCGAAAAATTTCAGAAGGATGTACATTCAGATAACGAATCCCCGTGGCACAAAACGACTCTTTTTCTCAACAAATTTTCACAAATTAAGTACTTTTTTGGATCAGCCACCAGTTTTTCTACTGCATTTGCAGACCAGAACAGATATTCACAAACAGATTTTAAACATTCAACACCAAGGGTATAAAATAAATAGTCATTTTTTTGGAGTGCAAATTACAAAAAAATCTGCGACAATTTTGACGAAAAGTCTACCGAAAAATTGGCTTCGAACAATGTGTAGCTTTTTCATAACTAAGTTTTGAAATTTTCGTCGATAATTCTCCGGTATCACCTGTCCAAATCTCAAAAAATAGGGTTCATTTAGTTTATCCCTTGGCTGTGGATGCAAAACCAGTTGTGAATATCTCCTTTTTTCACAAATGGCAGTGGAAAAATGTCTATAAAAGTTACGTAAAGAATAATAGAATTAATTCAAATTGTTTGAATTTCATTGTTTTAAATTTCCTAAAGTTTCGCTTGATACCTCGTTGCATCGTAATGTTGGTTACATATATTTTGAGGTTAATCTTTTGCTGCTTTTTCATCTCAACATTATCAACTTCCCTGTCAGAATAATTACGTGACAATCAATAACCATAATTCTGATAATACGTTGAAATCGTGTGATATTTGATTGGCCCCGTTTTTGGTCATCACAAGATAATCTGCAAATTTATTACCTTAAATCTATTTTATTATTTAACCATGGAATCACAGAACAAAAAAGTTCCGCCAATGGCACCAGACTCTATGATCCAAGGGTTGAGGCACTTTTACGGGATCTTTGAACTTACTCATACTTTACGCGTATTCATTTTGAAATACAGGTTTAATACCGAATACAATTGCTTAAGGGAACTTTAGCAAATAATAAACGAGTAAAAAAGAATATAATTTAAAGGGCGATATCTTTAAAAACACAATATTATGTTTTATATCAGGCTTGGGTATGGAATTATAGCACACAATCACATAGTATGAGGGAACGTTATCTCATCAAGTTTTAGTTGCAGAGGAGCCCAATGGCGAGGCCGAAGTGGGCGAAGAAGGAGTCAATTTTGCTCATCTCTGACACGCTCCTACCCTCTTTCTCACAAAACGAATAAGTCTATTTGAGGATATGTCTCATCAAGTATTAATTAAATGGATCCGTTCACAAAACGTTGACCCCTGAATCACCAAAAAAAAGTCCGCCAGGCGACCAGGCAATAATCGCTTCTATTTTAACCTTGTTCTACAGAAATCTCAGGTAAGTTGAAGCTCCAATTACTTTTTCCATAGAAGTTTTGAAAAGTATATATATTGCTCAATATTTAATTCTTAGGAATTTTTGATTTTAAATTCTAGTATATAGTATTGGAAACAAAGTGTGACATATCACGATGATACGTGCCATCTTAGATCTAACTCGTTAGACTCGATTTCCGGCAAGTAGTGACATTTCACCATTAAAATTCGCATTTTACGACGTAAACATTAATGACCAGACCAGTTATTAAGTTATCGATAAACTTTAAGCTAAATGACGTTGTGCGTTTTGTTATTGAAATTTTTACTGGATTCACCAGTACTATATTTTTTGCAAAAATTGTTTAAATCACCAAAATCTAAAACCTTTCATCTGTGATAGAAAAAATTCTAAGACTTTTTTCCATAACTATAGCCCCAAAATGATCACGTGACGTATATTTAAGATAAGGTGCGTAAAGTGTTAACGTTTTTCCAAAAGGCTTAATCAATTTTGAAAGAAGTGAGTGTGCCTTGAAGTTTTAAGACTTTTTACATTACACTCAATCCGAAAACGATCACGTGACCTTCAAATTAAGAAATGAGGTTTGGGCCCAAGTACCAATAGTACTCAAATTACGCCGCAAAACTTTGGAGCACTAAATATTCACACCTAATTTAATGAGTTGTTGACATAATATATTTCCAAAAACGTCACGTGATCTTATTTTTTCAAGATAAGTGATTATATTTATGACATATTGCTTAACTTATTTTCGGATTATTTCGTCACGGTGATTTTATTCGACTTTTGTAATGAGAACAAGTCTTAAAACGTTTGAAGTTGACCCTGAATTTTTTGACGTAAATTTGATTACTTTTTCAAATTACTGTACATTGGTTACCATATATTTTTTTTCAAATACTCAAATGCATGCAAAACCCTCAAAAAGAATCGTAACGAATTTCTAAGACTTCTAAATGCATTACAGTATGGCCTCAGTTTAAATAGAGCCAATCTCCAGAAGTCATAGCTTCGCAATGCTGTGACATAAGAATGCGTAGCGAGAAGAGAGTGAGAAAATGAATATTACCATTGGGTTTTTTTTTTAATTTCAAGATTTCTTTTGTTTATTTTGAAAATTGGACCTTCCGGTTAGAATAGTAGCACCCTAGAAGCCAAACTTCCAAAATTAATATTTAGAATTCAAAAAAGGTTTGCGAGTTAACGCGTAGGCCGTGCTTCGTCTTGTTGTAAGAACAACAATATATAATACAATAATTTCAGAGTCATTTCGAGAGAATTTTATGAAACAATATAAATTGTTTTAAATGGAACTAGAAAACCCTTTGAGTTAACTAAACAGTAAGTTCAAATATAAATTAAACGTCATTGATGTGTAATTGATATTGCACTGTGCCGTCACTGGGTACATGTTCCTGCATTTTTTTTTTACTCATCCAATTAAAGCCTTTTGTCATCGCAATTTTTATTTTTATTTTATTTTATTCATAATTGGCTGAATATCTATTATAAGCTATGAAAACGTTGTTGATAATGAACTTTTGCTTATATGGCTCGATCGATAGAATGTCACTATGCCGGAATCGATCTGGTACAGATTCATGTCTAAAGTTCTTACGAGTTAATTAATTTTTTTATGGTACAACGCACAAGTATCTGCCTTACGGCACACGTAATCCATTAGTCTACTATAGGACCGAGTCAATAAGAATCCGTTTTTAATAAAAAACTAGCAGTGTTGGTTTCACTGTAAACATACTGGAAGAAATTTGTGTCGCATTAATATCCACGTGATACCAGGCTATTATAGTAACAGCAGTGTGGTGGTTTTCACTGTAACAATAAACTGAAGAAATTCTTGTCGGATTTTTATTTGACTCTTATAGTATTCATCCATATTCATGATGCCCGAGTAACTTAAAATACATATTGCCTGAAAAAGGAATAGGAATGATTTTTTAAATTACTCGGCATCATGACGATATATCATCAATCAAAAGCTGTTTTTTAAAAAAGGAAAAAGATCAAATCACGAATTTTATATAAAAATGGCATTTTTTCGAATAAAATTAATGAATACTAATTTTAAGTTGATCATAATTAACTCCCGTAGTGTCTTTGGAACATCCGTGGCAAGTGACATTTAATCGTAATTCAGGACCTTAATCCTGTTGAATGACCATTTACAAAGTGATCGATCGACTACTTGAATAATTGACTGAGTGCTTTTTTTTCGAAAATTTTTACTGTATTACAGTACCTATTTTGCAAAAAAATTAAATCATCAAAAATAGCTTTTGAGCGGGATCAGAAAAAACATAAGACTTTTTTCTTTACACCATAGCCCCAAATGATCACGTGACGTTAATTCAAGGAATAAGTTTGTAAAAGTAGTACTGTTTTTTCGCTAAAATTACTTAAATCAATTTTTGAAAATAGTGAAGTGGTTTTTAGAAGTTTTACAGACTTTTTTCATAAACACTGAGTCCGAAAACAATCATATGACCCTACAAATTGGAAATAGATTTTGGTCAAGTTAACAAAAGTGATCAAATTACACGAAAATTTTCTGTGCCAATAAACACCTAATTTAGAGTTGCAAACGTGATCTTTATTTTAGAAATAAAGATTTATTTATGAATATTCCAACTTATTTTTAAATTATTCGTCACGGGATTTTATTCTGACCTTTGGTGGATAAGAAAAATCTTTAAACGTTTGAAGTTGACCCTGAAGTTTTTCGTACTTTTAGTAGTTTTTCAAATTACTGTACTACGCCTTTTTTTCAAAGTACTCAAATCACTGAAAGACCCCTTAAAGAATCTTACAATTTTGAGACTTTTATTGCATTAGAATGGCTCCTTTAAATAGAGCATTTTCTAAAAGTCAAAACTTCCGAAATACAGTTACATATAAATATATTCATCATTTTACTAAGAAATTTGTAAAAACATTTATTTTTTCCCCATATAATAGCCAAATTGGTGACGATTAATATTTTAAGTTTGAAATTGTCAAATTACCCTAAATTGTTTTTACTTTGAACTTGTTGTGAAAATCAGCGAAAATGAGAGAGTTTTATTTTTCTTATTCACATTTGATGACTTTTTATAAACTTTTTTACAAATTGGTTTTCTAGAAATGTAGAAAATTTTTGAATGATTTGATCACCATTGAAAAAGATATGTTAATAATATCTTCGTTATATGCTTGACTTATAAACGCTTGCCACGGATGACAAAAGACACTACGAGTCCAGATTGTCGCGCCACTATGGGAGTTAGGGCCTCCGTTCATTTTGACAGATACGGAATCGCGGATATGGGCCTTGATGAAAAAATTTACTGGGTTTTTATATTCTTCTTCAATACCATCAAATAGTTTTATATCCAGGCAACTTTTGTAACTACAAATTTTCGAATTATTGCTTTTAAGAAATTTGAGTTTGAATTAAACTTTCCGAATTTTAGACAAATTATGAGAAAATTTTGAAAAAAGTCCGAACATTATCAAAAAAAATGCCTTATTTTGGTTCAAATATTTTTTGCATTATTTGTTTCTAATCAACGAAAAACTTCAATATGGCTACTTTTAACTTTCGCGTAGGTTACCACATATTTTTATATGCTATTTGAAAATCATATGACACTTTTTGAGATTTGGTCGAACTTTTTGGAATATTTTGAAATTTTTTCTCATTTCTGTTTTAAATTTTTCAAGCTAATTTTTCATGGAATCCTAGCTGAAAATATTGGGAATGTACTATTCACTAATCTTAACATTCTCGTTAGTTCTTCGCTCTTGTTTTACTCTGAATCATACTTTTGAATGAATAGGTTTGCGCGAATACTTAAGCCCTCTTAATCAAAATTTAAAAAAAATTTTCACTGAGACTTTGCCTAATTGGTAAGCCGACCCATTCAACACATGAAATTTGACAAATTAAAACTCATAAATAAATATTTTTTTCGGTTGCTAAAATATCGTTTTTCTCTTTTTTAGGAAATTTAATTTTCGATTTTGACGTAGAAATCATTATAAATAAATTATGTAAATTTCGATGGGTTGAGACCTTTTTTTGAAAGCTTCTAATCATAAAAAAAATTTATGCAATTTAGACACCATGGAAGCAAACGCGCGTTTTTTGAGTGTTTTTCAAAAGATGATTTATTAAAGTAAAAGTAATCATCTGAAAAAGTTTCCCATGAAGACAAAAAAAATTGAAAAAGTGCAAATCTGCCAAATGCCGAGGCCCTCAAGATGGACGTGTGACAATTTTGAGTTGATTACTTATTTTTTTATATCTAATAATTATTTTTCATGGAATACTTAAATCGAAAAGTTCGAAATTTCACTTCCTAAAAATATCTGTCGCAAGATACGAATACATTTTCATTTTGAGTGTTTTGCATGCACAAAACACTTTCCTAAAAACTGGCGAATCTCACATTTGTATTTGATGTCTCGTTTCGAAATAATTTTTCCGGGAGTAAATCTTCGGTGAAAAATTTCAAAAAATCAACTTCCCATAATATTCGAACCAAATATCCAAAATAAAATTGAGTATTTTTTCAGAATCACCGCAGAATTCTTAATAATGTATTTGGAAGAAACAATTCTGTGACATTTATTTTGCATATTTTAGAAGGTTTTAGGTAGGCTTGAGCCGATATATCGGCTCTGTGATTTCAAGGGTTAAGCTATTATTATTACAAAGAAAAATTTATGGTCATTTTGATGGAAAATGCGTTGGCAGAAACGACGTTCTTATCGAAACATTGCAAGCTGCCGAGTTTTGCCACAAAAATTTTTAGCTCAATCTGTGCAGAATTTTCTAAGCTTTCAATTTGGCATTATAAACCACTTGATAGGGTTTGATCGGGCACCCAAAAAAAAATTTCAGTTTGAAAATTTTCTCGAAAAATTCTGCCCCGAGTACCGGGGTTTTGATTTCCATGCGTTGATAAAATTATCAGTTTCAAGACAATTTCACTTCCGGGTATGACCCTATCCATGGGTCAGCGCATTTGACAAAACTGGATCGGATCGGTCAGTGTTCTTAATAAGGATGAGTTTTCAATCCCGATCCCGCCCGGTCCCAAGTCGTATTTATTTCTAATCCCGACCCTGCCCGGTCTCGAGTCGTATTTTTTACCGATCCCGAATCGGGATATCCGGATCTCGCCACCGATCCCGAATGATCTTGTTTTTTAATCATCATATATTTTTTTCAAACCCCTGCATATCCCTTTATCACTTTTTGATTAATCTAATAGATGTGGGTTAAAAAGAAGAGAAAGCGGTCTCATGAGTAGCGGGAAGGGGTCTTGGGAGTGTTAGGATTGGCTCCCTCAACCAACATCTATTAAGTTAATAAAAATGTGATAAAGGGATATGCCAAAAAGGCCAAACCTCATCATTTTATGGAACTTATGGAAATTTAGCGGTAACCTATCAAATGAAGTTGGAAAAATGTCGAAATTTTTGAATTTGTTTTTTCATGATCTCTTAGAATTCTGCCCCTCCCAAAAATTGTTTATCAAGAAATCAAATATATTTTTCGAAACAACCAAATCGGATCTAAATTTGCTAAAACTATCCGACAGAACGTTTTGACTGAAATTAAAATTTGTGAATTTCGTTCTCAAGTTCATTATAATTTTTTAATTGAAATAAATACCGTTAGAAGGCCATTATCTTTTATTTTCTTGCAAAAAGTCCATTGTGATATTTTCAATTTACTTTAAAGCAACTTGGTTACCATGTCACTTCTCATTTTTGACTGCAATGGATGATATTGATTTTTTTTTAGGTGGTCGATATTTTTCAAAGTATTTCTATTTAACATGCGGGTTGATGAATTTTTGTTGTGATGTTGAAAGAGAAAATTTGGATAGCAAAGAATTTTGGACTATATTAAATTTGGATGAGGTAAATATAGGTGAGATAACAGAGAAACTAAGTTTTGACATGGGTGGTTCAATTTTTTCTGAAAGGAATTTTAGCTCTGGATTTAATTTTTTTAAACATTTTAAGGTTCCCGATATGAGAATTGTTGGGATAAAATAGCAATTCAAGATGAGTGGAAAGGAAAAGGCGTTGAAATTTGTGCTGATGCTCAAAATGTCGTCGAGCAAGAAATAGCAAAACTGCATAATTATTGGTACTCTGAGGCGTAAGTTTTATTGTTAACAATTATTGAAAACACTGAGTGTGCTAAGCACATAACAAAAACATTCGAAAATTCCCATAAATGAGCTTATAAGATGGATAATGCCAAATAAATAAACAGTCACTGACTATTTCCATTTTTGATCAAATTATCAATATTACATTGATGGACTACCAATAAGCCTCATAATAAGAAAAATATGTCATGGTTTTCAAATTAATTCAATGTGCTTCCAAAAACCTATTTTTTAATTTTTCAGCGTACAGTACTGATGAATAACCAAGAAATTCGATGAGGAAATTCTTCAGAAAAATAACGAATGAATTGATGAAATATATAATAAGAACGTGAAGGGGGTGGCATGCCATGGCATAAGTCCGGCAGATTGGTACATTTTTTCAGAGCAATGTAAATATATGAAAAAGAAAAATGTGTAAATTTATTTTTAAATTTATTATTTTCAATAAAAGTGTTTATTCTTGCAAACGTTTATATTTTTATTTTCTTTACATCACTGAGTAGCTGTAAAAATATAAAGAACCTTTTTTCTTTGTACATCCATTTCCAACTAAACCCGACTTTAGATTTTTTCAAGACAAAACTTGTAAATTTTGGCCATTTTTGGGTGTTATGTGCTGAAAACTAGCTTTAAATTCCTGCACATTAAAAAAAATTTTAATATAAAAATTTTTTTTCTATGAAAAATGGTCAAAAATGGCGAAAATAGAAAGAAACACTTTTTTGAAAAATAAAAATTGACCTTCAATTGAGTTATGACATTAAAAAATCTTGACCATAAATAAAATTACGCCCATAACACCCAACATTTTATTGAGAATATTTTGAAAATTTTTTTCTTAAATTGAGTGTCAAATGACTTACCGGTTGTACAATTAAGTGTACAATTAAGTGTTGTTAATTTCATAAGAAGTTAAGAAACGATATTCGCTTGACCTCACAATTGATTCTGCCTGATTTTTCATGCAGAATTCAAATAACTAATAATAGAAAACTTTGGACTGGATTTGCGGAAATTTTCATCATATTTCTAAAAAAGTCGACAAAAGATGAAAAATAAATATTTTATGATTTTTCAAACGGCGGTCAGAAAATATGTAGGCATCTACATTAAAAAAAGTTTATGAAAAAAGTTAAACTGGCTATTTTTTTTGTTTTTACCCATGAATTTCAATTAAAAAATCAGAAAAAATTTTGGACAAAAAATGCGGAAAATTTTTCATAATGTTTTGATTTTTTGGAAATTTTTACGAATTCAAAAATAAAAACTCGAACTCAAATCTCTCCTAAATAAGATTAAAAAAATTAATGTGCTGAAACACATTTATTATGGTCGGACTAACAATAATAAGCACAAAAAATTAAACTAACTAATTACTTTCGTGAGTTATATTGACTTCAATCTTCCCGGTAAATGCCACCCTCTTTAGTGAAATAAAAATTTGGAAGTTTTGATCACATGTTATAAAAACACACATACAATTCAAAGCAAATCGTTATTTCTCCAAATTGTGAAAACAGTTCTAAGCGATAATCTTTTTATGGTAATAAATTCAAACAATTTGAATAGTGTAGGGAAACGGTCGTTATTCAGATCGTTTCGGACCGGCCTTAAGAATCTTTAGTGAAGATTTTGATGAAAATGTCTCGATTTTCTGTTAGTCGACATATCATGTTCAGACAGAGATAACACAAAAACCGGAGAGATATATCAGTGTGGTGTATAATAAGGATTTTAAGCGATGGATGAGAGAACAGACTGGCTGTCAGCCGATAACGACGGTTATTTCCAAGTCTAGTACATTCTCTTGATTTTTGTGTTCACTTCCTCTTAACAGGATATAAATATACCTTTATTGCTCTTTGTTAAAGATTTGGTCCGATATTTTTTTAATATATGATTTATCAACAGTAAATATTACATAAAAAACTTGTCACAATGACGACTAATTTTTCTTACTGGTTTTACTACTGTGACTTGTTTTGCTCATAAGTTGGTCAGGTGAAGGTGTGTTAGGTTCGCTTTCACCGCCATCTGGTCTATCCTATATTGCTATAAGACCGCTTAGAACGTCGGTGATATACTAGAAATACCTCAGTTAGTTATGCAAGTAATATCACTTGAGTTAATAGGGTAAGGTATTTGTCGCGCGACGATTATGGTTTTTGTTTCACACAAAAGAACTCACAACCTAACATCTTCCTTAGTTCTTAGTGTGCATAAAATAAAAACATAATAGCGCGTTACAATATGTAATATAGCAGTGAACTTGATAAATATTAATATTTGAACTAAATAAACAATAAATGAAGATTAGGTGGAGTTTCTGATCGATCGATAACATAATTTTACGAATTTGTCTTCAGCATCAAGGATTGTAGGGAGCAGGGGTCGGCAGATTTTTTTAAATCGTTTGCTCTGCTCTGCTCTGCTCTAGCACCATTTTTTTTTCGGTTCGACCTCCAGGAAGTGGTTTTGAAACAAAATTTTTGGCAATTTTGGGCATCCCCTGTAATTCTCATATCGAAAAACGACCAATAAACGTAATCTCAAAGTAGAGTTTTGTTAATTTTGGGTCTGCTCTTAAAATTTTGATTAAAAAACGTTTGCTCTGCTCTGCTCTGCTTCTACCCTGATTTTTCAAAACGTTTGCTCTGCTCTACCTTGATTTTCAAAACGTTTGCTCTGCTCTGCTCTGCTCTACCTGATTTTTCAAATCGTTGCTCTGCTCTGCTCTGCTCTATCCTGATTTTTCAAAACGTTTGCTCTGCTCTGCTCTGCTCTAAAAAAGTAGCAGCAGAGCAGCAGCAGAGCGGTAGAGCAGAGCAGAGCAAACTCTGCCGACCCCTGGTAGGGAGGCGCTCAATAGTCATCTGACTTGAGCCATATTGGCAGATACGGATTATTTTGTTTTGGTGGATAGCATACTGGAAGATAGCTAGACTCGCGGCAACTTAACTCTGCAACGTCACAGGTTTACCTACGCAGTTAAATCCCTCCCCAATCTGTCAGAAGTTACAGAATGTTGACCAATGTTGGCCTTGACAATGTTATTTGAAGTGGAGACTGAAGCCGTAGCCAGTAGATCAGAAAATCTCTGGCTCAAGAACTTTAAATTTATTCAGCCACAAATTTGTTCATAATGCAGTTAGATACAAAAATAAAAGAATCAAGAACAGACTCAAGTCATGGTAAAATAATTAGCAGACTTCGCGATTTCGAGATAAAAGTAGCCAAAAAGGATAACAAATTAATTAAAATTGGCGACATTGATCCGGAATTGCTATCAATTACATACGTAAAATGTTTCAAAATTTAATTTTAACCCATAAGTGAGATCAATTTATAAAAGTGACAGTGAAAATCATGGAGTTCCAAGTTTAAAAATAGAAAATCACGACATTTATCAAAATTATTCTGATAATAAAAATTGAATTGTTTACAATATCCGGCACTTCTTCGGAAATAAAGTAAAAACAAAGACCTTGAGTCTAAAAATGGTAGATTTGCAATTCCTGTTTACCTCATCATGGTCAAGTTTTATCAGAAAACTCATTATAACGCAAAGAAAAATATAAATAATGTATTTATAAATATATTACTAGCTTAATGATCAGAAGTTTTATATTTTTCGAAAAATAAGTCATTAAAAATGCCAAAGCGGTTCAAGTCTCACGAGTTACCATTGAGCAGACACAAAAAAATACAAAAAGACTTTGTAAGGCTGGTCTATCGTGGACAAAGTTTGTTCGCCCGGCTGGTTTGTGTCTACTATAGAGATACCGGTGAGTCCCTGATTAAACCGGATTTAACAGACGGTGCGACGGTACTTATCAAAAAAAAGAACGTCTTAAAATTTTTTATGTGCCAATTTCATTATATGGACTTAAATTCAGTGGGCCGTTAAAAAGGAACTTTGAATATCAACCTTGATATATAAAGTTTTCCGAGCGTTTTTACATCGGATAACAATACTTAACAAGAAAAATTAATCACCGATAAAATCGGAAAAAATATCCAATAAAGTAAAAAAAAATAATCAAACTTATCAAAGTTTTATCCTAGTTTAGTATCCGCCAAAATTCTATCACGCAAAAAAACAAATTAGAACGGGAACTGATTGGTACGATTCTGTGCTTTCAAAATACACAGACCCCAGATTCAACTCACGTAATATAAGTTCACTGTGACGCATTTCTGGAGATACGAACGACCATAAAATTTGGCATGAGACAACTATCATAAACATTGTAAGTGAAACGCAAAACGAACCTGTTAGGAAGTACGACAAAATAATTTCAAATTTGACCACGTGTTTTCGAATCAGTTAACTTTATTAATCCTGTATATTTAATAACCGTATTATGTACCGAATGAACAAAAAAACAGATAAATTAAATCCTAGAAAGTCTTTTTAAAATTTTTAAAATAGCAACGAAATTTATGTTTGTCAAATTTTTTTCTACATGTGCAGTATGACTGCTCATCGTCTGACAAGGACCATGGACGGATACACATCATTGCTTATGAAATCCCGTTAAAGACTTCTAGAGAATCATCTTGACTATGAAATCTGTTCACTATGATCATCGTCATCTTCAGGACATTAATCAGATGTGTTATCAAAAGAATCATTAGAAGATTCTTCAGATGAATCACCAGAAGAATCATCAGAATCCGAAAAATCAGGTGCCTTACCCTCAAGCTCAGCTTTCCCTAGCTGAGGTGTGCTGAGCCCTGTGTTCTTAATTTTCGTACTCTCACTCCCACCTTGACGAATTTGGTTCTGAGCTGAGTTGTTATACCTGAGAGGTACAAAACACTCGAAGACTGATAAAGACCCTGGGTATCAAGTGTTTCAACTCTTTGCGACAAAATTGTATGAGTCTTCAGACTTGCTTGTTCACAAGTAATCACTCTGTATAGGTCTTCATTCGAACGATGCAAGCGGTTCATAATAACATGTAACTGCAAAATGTCAAAACGTCATCAATCGTTGGCTTAGCCACGTCTAAAAAATTTCGGACAATTTCATTGTGCGCAAATTTAACCTTGGAAAAGGATGATTGAAGTCTTCTGGTAAATGTGGGCCAGCTTTCTTCAAACTTTTTATCGAGTGCGTAAGTTTACTCTCGTTACTAAAACGCTTAAGTGCAGACTCCAATTAGACTTGATGAAAGCATAGAGCGTTTCAAGAGTAGTAATTGGAATTTCCGCTTCAAATTACTCAAGTGTTCTAAACGCATTCGGACCAAATTTACCCTTAATGTAACTTATTAAAACTTTCTCATTCATATCTGTAGAACGTTGCAATTGCTTGCAACGGTTTATAAAATAAGATCCTTTTTCCGGATCAGTACCAGAAAAATTGAGCAGCTGCGAAACTAAATCAGCATTTAGTTGAGCCTTGGAATACTCATCAAAATACGACCCTTTCGTAGAATATTTTGAATCTGAAGGATCAATGGTAGGCGTTTTTGCCACTCTTATAGCTACCTTAATCAGTTCCTCTTTCAGAGCTGCAATCTTAACTTCGTAAGACTTGATAAGTGACATATCAGGCATATCTGCTTCCTTTACAATGGCGATTAATTCTTTGCACAAAGAAATTTTCAAATTTGATAACTAAAACTTTGGACATTTTTCCATTTAAAAAAAATCAATGCGAGCAATTAAATACCGGTTTACAAATAAAATTAATTTTTTTCACACAAAAAAATTGACTATGAATTAAAAACAATCACAAGAAAAAATTTAAGAGTTGTGAACGTGTGTATGTACAAAAAGATCAAAAAATAAATGGAAATAATTTAAAGGATCTTCTTTGTATTTGCTGAAAAATACCGAAACCGATAACAATCTACAAAGAAAATATATTAATTTATGTTATTTGTTGCGCGACTATAATTGTTTTTGTTTCGCACAATAGAACTCACAACCTAACAGGTGCTCAAGTGATTTCTGGACTATTTTGAAGTGTTCTTCACTCATTTTGAGTTTTTCTCTCTATCAATTGCAGAAGATTGATGAAAAATTTAAAATTACACAATTTCATTCCAAAAAATCAAATAAAAATTTCCTTAATACAGGAAATAGAGTGGGCAAGTTTAAAGACTTGTGCTCTCAGTTGAAGCAAAAAAAGTAAAGCATCAGAAAATAAACTATTGGATTCGTGGGCCTAATCGCGGCTTATGGTCACTTTTGTAAGTGAAAATGGCAAACCCAATAAAAATATGAACTCATCATGGTCAAATGTTCTCAAATTACAAAAAATGTGTCGTATTATCTGTACCATATACAGCAGGGTGCGGCGTATAGGTGAAAGTTTTTTTGCTCAAAACCTTCAACTATACGCGTACTTTCATCCATACGCGTACTTTTACCTATACGCGGGACGTCTGGACAGATCCGCTCTGATTGGTCAATAAAAAACAAGATCTAGAATTGAAAATTGAGTTAAAACGTAGTCAGAGTGAGAATTAAGGCTGATCTTTTGCTCAATTTTTCATCCCAAATGCAAAAGTGACCGTTTTTGAAAAACCTCAGAACAACTTTTTTTGATTAATGCTCACGCAGTAATTCGAATTTAGCTTCTAGAATGCATTTATTTAATTTTATTTGACCAAATATATTAACTACCGTGGTGTCTTCGGAGCCATCCGTGGCAAGATGGCCTTTAATCGCAATTTAGGACCCATAATCATGTATGAATGACAATTAACAGAGTGATCGATCGACTATTTGGATAATTGACGTTTGTGCGTTTTTTTCGACAATTTTTGTTGTAATACAGACTGTATTAAACAGTACTTATTTTTTGCAAAAAAAAATTTAAATTATCAAAAAAAAGCCTTTGAGCGGGATAAGAAAAAAATTCTAAGACTTTTGCCTACTCACACCATAGCCTCAAAATTATCACGTGACCGTATATTCAAGAAATGAGGTTGGTAAAAGTAGTACTGTTTTTTTCAAAAATTACTTCAATCTATTTTGAAAAAGTGCAGTGGTTCTTTAGAAGTGTTTAAGACTTTTTTTCTATTATATCAAAGTCCAAAAACGATCTAAAAAGTATGATCACAAGAGCGAAAAAACAAAACGAAAAACATATTCCAAAATAGTGAAAGTAGCCATTCCCAATATTTTCAGCTAAGGATTCCAAAAAAATAATTTATAATTTTGAACAAGAATGAGGAAAATTTTCAAAATATTCCAAATAGTTTCGACCGAAATCCAAAAAATGTCAAATGATTTTCAATAGCATATTAAACATATGTGGTCACCTACGCGAAAAGTTAGAGTGGCCATTTGAAGAGTTGTTTTTGTTGATTTGAAACAAATAATGTTAAAAAAAATTAAAGAAAAAAAATTATTTTTTTCAAATGTTGCGAACTTTTTTCAGAAATTTTCCATAATTAGTCGAATTCGCAAAGTTTAATTCGNAAATGAGGTTGGTCAAAGTAGAACTGTTTTTTTCAAAAATTACTTCAATCTATTTTGAAAAAGTGCAGTGGTTCTTTAGAAGTGTTTAAGACTTTTTTTCTATTATATCAAAGTCCAAAAACGATCACGTGACCTTCAAATTAGGAAATAAGACTTCGGTTCAAGTAAACAAATAGTTACAGTCCCTACCCTCGAAATGCAAAAAAAATCCAAAAAAGTAGGCATTTCAAGGGGGCAAAGGGGATTATGCGCATTTCAAGGGGGCATGCCTTTTTTCTAGAGAAAAATTGTTTTTTTCTTGATATTTTTATGTTTTTTCGATTATTGAGTATTTTCTCGTGATTTTTGTTTATAAATTTTATACAAAAGCAGACCTTATATATGCAGTATTTTTGAGTCTCATACTGACAATTAAACAAATAACCTTTTTGCGCGCCAAAAAACGATCGGAAATATCATTTTGCCAGGTGATGATCGGTAGAGATAATCAAGAACATTTTGTACGTAAAAAGTAGATGCGTACGTTCAAAAATAAATTATGCATTTTGAAGGGTGAAAGTCTTTTCAGAAAAAACAGGCATTTCGAGGGTTGAAGGAGCTTATTTTGCATTTCGAGGGCGCATTTCGAGGGGTAGGGACTGTATCAATTACGCCGAAAAAATCTTTGGGCCAATATTCACCTAATTAATGAGTTTTGAACATAATAATATTTCCAAAAACGTCACGTGATCTTATTTTTCAAGATAAGTATTAATTTATGACATATTCTTAACCTTATTTTGGAATTATTTCGTCACATGATTTTATTCGGACTTGATGTAATGAGAAACAAGTCTAAAACGTTTGAAGTTCCCCCCAACGTTTATGTAATTTGAGTAGTTTTTAAAATACGTTATTGTGTACCGTATATCAAATTACCGTACATTTCAGTTTAACGTTGAGACTTGTAAGTACCCTAAAAATAAGTGGAAGAGTCGACTTTCTGATCAAAATGTTAGCCACTATGAGTCAATTATGTTCTAAAAGGTCGCCAGAGAGCAACAATCCCCCTGTGATATCTCAAAATTTAACATTTTTCGCTTTTAGTGACCGTTCGGTAAATAATTGACTCATAATTGCTAATATTTTCATTATAAAGTGACTTCTACGATTCTTTTGAGCTTACTCACAAGTCTCTACGCGTGACTTGAAATGAGATTTTCAATTTTCTTATTCATATTTGTGACTTTTAATAAATTTTTTTCACAAATGTTTCTATAGACTGTAGAGAATTTTTTGATAATATGATAATCATTGAAAATTATATGTTAATAATGAATCTTCGGTTATATGCTTGATTTAAATGCCTACCACGGATGGCAAGAGACACTACGGGTCCAGAGATTGTTCGGACAATACGGGAGTTTAATAAAATTTTTATTAAAAATGAGTTCAAAAATGATATCTGGGAAAAAAAAGATACAACTCAAAAAACTTTCACTTATCGCTCCCAGAGAATCGCGGACATATTGTATTATGATTCGTACCATGTGGAAAATTTGATTATTCTGGAAAAAAATTTACTACAGCTGAGTTTCTCGTTTACTACGTTTTCTTTCGTCCGCCGGGTAGACAGTCAAGCGCGGACGAAAAAAACGTGTTCAAAACAACAAAGATTTTGAACGCGTTTTTTTTTGTGGACGAAAAAAACGTCTTAATTTTTAGAAAATCGTCTCGAAATATTTACCTTCGCGGACGAAAAAACGTCTTCATTTTAAAAAAAATCGCTCCGAAATATCAACTTCTAGATTTGAAAATTATGATTTACAAAAAAAAGTATAATTTCAAAAACGAAAATAACTAATTAATTTCTCCGTTTATGAAATAGAGAGTTTTTAAAAATGAATCGAATTCGGCTAACAATTGTTCCGAGAAAAGACCAACCGATTAAAAAAATTAAGCTGACACGTGAAGAATGCGAAGAAATTAATACGTATGCTCACAGGGAGTGTCGCCCATTAATCAACAATTCCAAAAAATAAATTTGACCAAACATAAATTATAAAACTCATTTTTGTATATCAACGTTTCGATTATTGTCCTTCTCAGGATTGAACTTAAAGTAAAAATAAATTTCCGATATTCGTATTTGTCGCAAGTATTATTGTAAGCCTTAAACGATCCCTTAATTCAAACATGTACCCGTAAGCCTTTATTTTAATCTTGCGGGACCGATCAAATTAAAAATTAAAAATTATTTCTTCGATGGCAAAATATTAAATTATTTTCTCAAATTATCCCCGTATTCACACTTTTTGTTATATATATATAAAAAAAACAGAATCAAACTTTGAGGTGGGCGCGAAAAAGTTATCACCATTGGGGGGTAACTGAAACAAAAATGGCAAAAGTGAAAAAAATTGTTTTTAAATACTCGGTTCTCACTTGAGAGTATTAAATACTTGACAACTAAAGCTAGCAATTTTAATCTTCAAAAATTCTGAGATAAGATACACAACAGATATATTTATATACTAAGTTGGCCATGTAAAAAACAATTTTTTGAAATCAATGAAACAAAGTTGCTGCTGAGCATGTTTTAGGTTTTTAAAATATAAGTTTCAAGAATTCAAAAATTCGAAATATAGAAAGTTTTGTGTGGGTAGAGAAAGTTATTATACGGAAAGTTAGGGATGATTTCTTATGAACAATTTTAAAATACTGCAAAATGTCTTTCATTCTCGATAATCGTATTTATTTTATAACATTTCGAAAAAAAAGAGAAATATGAATTTATTTTTTATAAGACCTGATAATATTTCTTTAAATTTACAGTTAACCATTCATATATTCAATTTTCTAATGAAATTTTAAATTCTTTTATTAAATTTCACATTTTCGAAATCGAGATCAAATATTTTCGAATGAAATTCAGACTGCTTTAAAGCTATTTAAATAGAAAAATAAGATAAGAATTTTTTCATTTCTCCGCAACAATTACAATTTATGCATAATATTCAAATTTTTCTCATAAAAATATATTGAAAATTTTTTAATTTAAAATTTACATGCATAGATGCTGTATTTTTCAAGTTAAATTAAGTTGGTTAATTACCATAAGCGATGTACTTAGTTTTTTCACTTCCAGATTAAAGAATACTTCCAGTTTTAAAAAAAGTTGGAAAACGGTCTTTAAGGGGTAGCAGCGATGTGCATATTGGTACATTTTTTCGGAGTGATTATATGAAAGAAAAAATTGAAATTTTATTTTTATCTCAATAAAAGGTTCATTTCTTGCAAACGTTTATATTTTTATTCCTCAACATACTTAAGTATCTGTAAAAATATCAAAAACCACTTTTCATTATAACTCCATTTCCAACTTGACCGATGTGAAAATTATTTTTGAAGGCCATATTATAAACTTAGGCATTTCGGTGTTATGCGCTAATAGTGGAGAATCATTATCCATATGAAAAAATTCCTTGATATGAAAGTTTTTTTTCCATGAAAAAAGAAAAAAACAGTTTTTTAGGAAAAAAATTGACCTTCAATAGCGTTTAAATATTTTTAAAATCTCCTGACTTTGAGAAGAAAAGTAGCCTATAACACCCGAAATTTATTTAAATTTTTTCGAAAATAATAAATTTTATAAATTGCGTGCCAAATGCACAAAACGTGTCACAAGCAAGTGTTATAAATTTCATCAGTAGTTCAGAAACGATAATTCGATTGACCCTTCCATCGGTTGAAATAGCGAAATCAAATAGATACCAGAAAACACAAAACTGATTCGGCCTGATTTTTCAAGAAGATTCAAAAAAGCATAATAAAAATTTGGACTTGATTTGCGAAAATTTTTCATAATATTTTTAAAAAAGTCGACAAAAAATGACAAATGAACATGTTTATGATATTTTAAACAGCAGTCAGAAAATATGTAAACATGCATGAAAAAGTTAAAGTGGCTATTTTTTTTGTTTATTCACAAATTCAGAAAAAAAAAAAAAATTTTGGGGAAAAATGCGTGAAATTTTGATAATATTTGAATATTTTTGAAAATTTTACGAATTCAAAAATAAAAGTTCGAACTCAAATCTTTCCTTAAATAGATAAAAAAATATTTTAATGAGCGATACATATTTATTCGGTTCAGCTAACGATAATAAGCACAACAAAATAAACTAACTAATTATTTTCGTAAGTTAAATTGACGCAGTCTGCCACATCACTGCTACCCCCTTATTTGAACCAATATTCTTAGTAAATCGTTTATGCTTTATACTATACACTTTTTTATCAATTTATAGAGCTTGTTCTGAATATCAGCGTTCAGCTAAATTAAAGAATCAGCAATTAAAAATCGATAATATTTGACACAGACAAATTATTATATTCTTGATTCGTCCAGAAAGAATTTTCAGGCATTGCATATAAATGTGAAGAGAAATTTTATCTATCAATTTTTAAGATTAGAAATTTTCAAGCATTAAAATGGTCCAGTTTGTTTCAGAATTAGTTTTACTAATTGACCAAGTTTTTTGAGCTTGAGCGCCGTTTGGACGCGAGATAAATATAGGCTATATTATATAGCCTCAGTCAAGATCTTAACATCGAAAATAAGAAGGGCGACCCAGAACATTTTTGACAACCTCTTTGTGGACGACTATCTTTTCTGATAACAAGCTGTTGATACACGTTTAGATCTTGAATGAAAATCGGCGAGAAAACCTACCCAATTATTGATTATCCCGGTCCTGTTAAGGAAACATAGTATGTTTTTACTGAAACACCGACTTTTATGAATAAGATAGATCAAAGCTAAAAAAAAATTCTAGACGAGAAATATTCAAAAAATAAATTCTTGATCTTCAGCAGTATTTTAAACTGTGCACTAAAATTTTAGCAATAAATTGTTTAACTTGAATCAAATAAAATTGCCTTCGCGGACGAAAAAAACGTCTTCGCGGACGAAAAAACGTCTTTGCGCGACGGAAAAACGTCTTTGCGGACGAAAAAAACGTCTTCATCACGTGCCATTAATGAGTCATCTATTGTTCACAAATCAAGGTGAAATTAAATATGCCTGTCTAACCAGCGGACGAAAGAAAACGTAGTAAACGAAACTCAGGCTGTATACTTAATTGGGAGAACTTTGCCGGTTTGGGGTTGAATTATATCAACCAGACTGGAAATTAAATTGTGTCATTAGTACACCACTACAAAGAAATGGTGTAGACTGTGGTTTTCATGCACTTATTATCTCAATAGAATATTTCCAGAAGATCTCTCAACTTTGATTTTCAAACAAAAGAAATAAATAGCTATCGTGAAAAATGGCTTATGAAATAATTGATGGGATATAATTTGAACAAAAATTGTGTCAGATTTTTAAAACAAATCAACTGTACTAGATTAATAAAAATAAAACGCTTAGACTGTTCTATTTATTTTTAAACATCTACATGAATTGATGTTTATGGTTTCTGTACTGTACTTAAATATTATATTATTATATTATTTTCTGTTCTTCCATGTATTTGAATGGAGCTATTAGTGCTGGAGATATTATACTTATTTTTATAAATATCTCTGCTCCGTTTTCAAAGAAAACCTTCTAGTTGGCATAGTTAGTTGTTTGGTGAGCTTTTAAAAAGAGAATAGCTACCCTTACTTCTGATTCTTTAAAGCCATGACAGGTTCAAAAAGAGGCCGGATGATAGTTATAGTTTTAAACATAACTTTAAACTACCTTAATTATTAAAGGTAGTATACATCAGGCCTCTTTCTTTTCTCACTGCTACAAAGTCATTCAAATAAATGCAATTTAACACAAAAAAAAAAAACTACAAATTAATTAAATAGTTTTTTCTTCATAACAATTCTCACAAATATGCCTATATTTTGGCTTTTCGGGAAACGCCTATCTTTTTGCCTGAGAAGTTTTTGAAAAGACCCTATCTTTTGCCTTTACCTATAGCGTACTTTAGGGAGAAAAAGTTTTTATTTTCAGATGTGTGGGCGATTGCGGAGGCTAAGTAGGTTTTTGCGTGGGTTTCATCTTTACTCGTTTACCTATACGCCGCACCCTGCTGTTCTTTACAAAATAATATGATGTATAAATTTCATTCGATTTTTTAGAAAAGTGACGATACATTTCTTGACTGCAACACCAGAAAATATTGTTGCCCACATCGACAATCAGTTCCCAAGCAATTTTTCAAATGAAGATGAATTGGGAGTCAAATCATATTAGTTCTTGCCCGGGTTATCTAATCTCTCTCTTCTCAAAATTTTCTTAAAAAGCGATACTCAAAAATTCCGTAGTTACAAAAGTTGTCTGGAGCATAAAACATTACTTTGGTGATATATTGAGAAGAATACATAAACCCTGTGAACAGTTTTCATCAAAAGCCCATATCCGTATCTGTCAAAATGCACCGAGGCCCCTTGTCCGGAACATTAATGTTGGATAAATAACAGAAATATATTTTTCATAAAAGTCGGGATAATTCGGGATCCCGAGTCGGGATCTGGATATCCCGACCTCGGGATCGGGATTGAAAAAAATTATAGCACTCGGGATCGGGAGGGATCGGGATTGAGAAAAAAATTATGAGTCGGGACCGGGCGGGATCGGGATTGAAAACTCATCCTGTTTTAGAACACTGGATACGGATATGGGCTCTTGATGAGAAACTTTTTACTGGGTTTATATTCTTCTCAAGATACCATATAAGTAATGTTTCATAATCAAGGCAACTTTACTACAAAATTTTCGAATTATTGCTTTTTAAGGAAATTTTAAGTTCGAATTAAACTTTTCGAATTCGATAAATTATGAGAAATTTTTGAAAAAAGTTCCAAACATTGTAAAAAATGCCTTATTTTTTGTTCGAAATTTTTTCAAATCGAAAAAACACTCTTCAAAATGGCCACTTTAACTTTTCCCTTAGGTGACCACATATTTTTTATATGCTATTTGAAAAATCAAATGACATGGTTTTGTGATTTTTTGTTAAAAATAATCGGGAATATTTTGAAATTTTTCCGGATTTCTTGTGCAAAAATTTTGAAACAAATTTTCTTCCAATCCCTAACTGAAAATATGGGGAATGCAACTTATTGCTTTATTCAAATATGTCCTCTTTTTTTCTTCAATCTTGGGTATACTCTGAATCATAATTTTCGAAACGAAAATACAGTTTAGCAGTAATCCATCAAAGCCTTTTTTATCAAGAATTAAAAAACATTTATTACACCGAAACTTGTCAAATCGGTAAGCCGACATTTTCACTATTTGAAATTAATTTTATTCAACTCATGAAAAAAAGTATTTTTTTCGATGTGCCAAAATTTTGTTTTTTCTTTGGCTTTTTTCAAAATTTTAAATTTTCGATTTTGACGTCGAAATCGTAAATAAAAAAATTGAGTACATGTTAAACGGTGTATGAGTCGGTTTTAACGGTTTTTTATTAATAAAAATAAAAAAATTTAGCATAATTTAGACACCTTTGATAGCAAATTCGCGTTTTTGAGTGTTTTTTCAAAAGACGATTTATTAAGTAAAAATAATCGATCTGAGAAAAATTAGATTGAACAAAGTGAGCTCAAAAGTGGCAACTTTTGTTCGAAAATTTTTTTATTTGACAATTTGAAGTTGCAAAAAGTTTTCCATCAAGAGAAAAAAATGAAAAAAGTGCAAATCTGTCAAAATGCCCCTTAAGTTAATATTTCCCCTTGGTACTACGTTTCGAGGTCAGTTTTTGTGGTCTTATTGCGCCAGTTATTCCTGATTGCTAATCAAATGGTATTTTTTGGCGACCGATATGCATCTTGATTCGAGTCTTGACCTTAAAATATCAATATTTGTTAAGTCATTCTAAAATACAAATAAATTAACCGTAACAGATTATGGGAAATCAGAAGGGGACCTCATCAAGAAGCTTGTAAACTTAAAATTACCATAAAAATAATCGTGTCGCTATCCAAACAAGAATATTTTTCGTAATCTAAAAGTACAAAATTAGTTTTCGCGGGGCCCCGCGGGGGTTGTGGTCCAGAACTTTTGGTTCTAAGATTTTCATGCTATTTTACTTTGTGATTACTTTTATATAATCACAAACTGAAATTGCTTGGAAATCAAGACAAAAATAAAATACAGCTGTTTTAAACAAAATTGACCTTCAATTGCGTTTTTTCCTTAAAAGTGTTCTTGCAATGAAAATATATTGGCACTAACCATTGGCACTAACCGACGCCACTCTCCAATCAGTTGACATACGGAAAAATCTACATAGTTGTTTTTACAAATTTTTATGTAGAATTAAAAAAAACACGTATTTGAAATTTGAAGCTTGATTTGCGAAAAATTTTGCAAATATTTTCTTAAAAAGTCGACAAAAAATGACAAATAAAAATTTTATGATTTTTCAAAGAGCGGTTACGCAATATGTAAGCATCTGTATAAGAAAAGTCAAAGTGGCTAATATTATTTTTTCACCAACAAATTTATATAAAAAAACAAGAAAAAAATTTGGATTAAAAATGCGGAAAATTTTAAAATGTTTGATTTTTTTGAAATTTTTACGAATCCAAAAATTAAAATCGGACTTAAATCTTTCCAAAATAGATGAAAAAATATTATAATTGGCTGCAAGATATTCATATCAGCTAAGCTAACGGTGAACCGCGGTAGTAAGGATAAAAAATAAACTGACTTATTACTTTCGTAAGTAATATTGACTCGTGTCTGCCGAGTTTATGGCACCATCTTTAAAGACTTTTAATGAAATTTAAAAAGAACTAGTTGTTTACTTGACTAAAAAAAATTCCAGCAGTTTTGTTGTCAGGAAAAATTGTCCAAAAATCTCGTGATAATTTTGTATAAAGGAATTACTTGACTTTAAAATATTTAAAATGTCGAAAAATGCTGCTGTAGAAAAAATATTATAAATTGGTAATTTTAACATAATGCGCATAATTTAGAATAAATTGAACTTGGACGTTAGCTATGGTTCCAAAACCTTTCTTTCTTTTGTTTTTGACTGAGAATCATTGGTGTCGAAACTGACGTTGTGACCGCCGTAGTCGATATGATACTTTCTAAAGTGAATAAATTTTCCTTCTTAGTTCAAAGTTTTTAGTCAAACGCTATCATGAAAATGTTTCTCGGTTGTCTTTTCGATTGCTTGTTCTCAAAAATAGGTTCATGCAACAAGACTGATGCCAAAGATTATATGATTTTAACAATTTTCAACAAATTTGTACAATTTTCATGAATCATGATAAACAACCCTTTAGACTAATTTCATAAAAGTTTATCATAACTTCATCATAATTCCATCATAATTTTATCATAATTTGAGACAATTTTAATGAAATCCTTAAAATATTGCCGTCGTTATATAGTGTGGTCTTTTTGGGTTGAAAAATCTGCATCGCTAAAATAGGGCCTGACCCTAGTGTAGTGAAGTGTGGTGAAGATTAGTATGGTATACTGTACAGTACATAAATTTAAGCGAATATGAACTTGTTATTCTCGGCGGAAAATTTAAGAATATGAATATAGAAATTGCGCAAATTTTATGCTTGCGAAATTGACCAAAATTCTCAAAGAATTTTGACAATATGCTACGTTAATTGACCGTAACTATGTTTGGGAACTTCTTAACAGAACCAAATTTAACAACAGAATAATGCTGGTGAAAATTGACCATAATCATGAAATAAATATTGGAAAAATTGACCAAAAATATGTTCGGAAAATTGACCAAAATAAACAAAAAATGGTGGGGAAATGGCCATAAATATGCTGGGAAAATTAACCAAAATAATTTGAAAAAAAACGAATAAAAATACCTGTTCTCTTCAACCATTTTTCATCAAAACCCAACGCCCCAGTTTGAATATTCAATCGGACGAAAACCACTTTGCTGTTTATTCAAAAATAAGCTGTCAAAAGAAAGAGAGAAAGCCCTAAAATTCCTAGTAGTTTTTTCAATTTAAGTTTTGCTGTCATTTCTAGAATAGCTGAAGTTCAAGTCTTCTTATTATTTTCTGAACAAATCTTACTTTTAATAATGGTGCATAACCGAAATATAAAGAAATAAACATTTTTAAAAAATACCTGTAGTTTCGTCGATCACCTTCATATATCTTTATAAATCTATCAGAATGAAAGAGTAAAGTTGAAACTCGGAGAGAGTACCGTTATTATTCTAACATTTATTGGTAAATAGGGATTGAAAACAGAAGTTAATATCAGAGAAAACAAAATTTGTTTTCTCTCCACGAGGGAAAGAAAAACAAACTCTCGTTCTCACGCTTTTGGAACAAAAATGTGAAGAAATTGACATAAACTATGCTGGCAAAATTGACCAAAATTAAATGTCAAGTGCCATGAAATTGACCAAAATCATAATGAAATGTTTTGGAAATGCCTGAAATTTGAAAAATAATGCCCATAAATTGACCAAAATTTCAAATAAATGCTTAGAAATTGGAAAAAATTTCAAATTTATGCTCAGAAATTGACCGAAAAAATCTGAAAATATGCTGTAATTTTTTTTTCAAAATTTAACAAAAATAAATGAACGAATATTCAAACCAACTTAAATTTGAATAATCACTGTCATTTGGTGGGTTGGTCTCGATGGAACAAATATTTTTGCAGGTGTTTTCGTACCCATTCAAAACTTGTCGTCGGAACTGCCGGAAAAGTTATGAAAATAAAATCTAGGGGGCAACTCAAAATGGCGGCTTTTGTCCTTGAGGCTATATAAGCTAGGGCAGAAATTATAAAATTTCATAATTCCAAAATTGAATTTGAAATGCAAAAGTACGGACTCTTAGTAGATAATCCGGACCATCGGCTTTGCTATACACCGGTGGTTGCGGCACTTTTACATTTTAAACTTAAAAACCCACCAGCGAGACTTCATAAGAGACGGAAACTCGATTGGAACGAAATAATTTCTGGGTCGGAATTCGTGGAACAAATTCAGGATCGTTCCAAAATAAAACCAAACAAAATATATTTCGAAACATTTTTGGTGATTTTTGTCAGTATATTTTAGTCAATTTTCAAACATTATTTTGGTCAATTTTCCATAAAAAATATTTTTGTTAATTTTGAAAAAATTTTTGGTCAATTTTGACTACATATTTTTGGTTAATTATCAAAAAAAAATTTGGATTTAAATTTTTTGGTGAATGATTTGTATTATCCAGAGTCATCGGGAATTGTTTTCTTGATTTTGAAAACGCATGAACATCTGTATAAGCTGTTTCTTCCTCATTATCGACATTGATCCGATCTACCGAAAAATCATCTCCTGTTGTATCATTACAGCCATTGATGGATTTAATATAACCGAGATTAAAATTCGAAGTCTGACTTGGAAAGACGTATAAAAAATATTGACCCCTGAATACGATAATTATTTTTCTGAAAGTTATAATTCAGGAAATTACTTTGTGTTTGATGAATTTACTCCTTGACTGTCAATATCAATTCGTAAATCTGAAAACATCTTTGCTCCATATTTTGCATCTAGCATATATTTGTTAGGAAATCTGAATTTGAAAATTAACTTCATCGAGTACGTCCGGAGGAACAAGTTCGGATCTTTTTCCAAAACGAATTCCAAGCTCGTGATATTATTCGTACGGAGATAAATACGCTAAACGATTTTATGGTCAACTTCCATTTGATTTGTAATTGTTTTCGTCTCATTATATTCATAGTTTTGACAATCTTAAAAAAATATATTTAAATAAGTTTAATAAATTACTAATTTTTTTCTAAGCAACAGGGTGTAAGGTTTTTCCCTCTTCTTTTTCTTAATTGGATTCACTTGATTTCCGCCGTTTTGATTGGTTTAATCTGAGATTTCTCAGATTCAACCAATCAAAACGGCGGAAATCAAGTGAATCCAATTTGGAAAAAAGAAGGGGAAAACTTTACACCCTGTTCATATAATAATTGTGTCAACAGTTAATATTTTGTCTTTTTAATGACGCGAGTTTCATTAAAAACATTTTGACTGAATCTCTTCTGATGTCCAGTTGGTTCATTTTTCGTTATCAAAGAAGGATTATTGTTCAATGATTTTATGCATTTGCTGAATCTGAACATTTTTTGATAATCTCTAATTGAATAAAAGCACCCTTTAGTTTCAGATTCGTTTTCTCTTTGATTCTTTTTATTTCAAAATGTGGATTATCTAGTTAGTGCACCTCTGACGGATATATGATGAATGAACGAGGAATGAAATTTTGAGTTAACCGTTGCTTTGTCCAAGTGAAATACGATAAAGCTTGTTCGGTATTGGCTGGTGATTTGTCCACCAAACTTGTTGATAATACCCATTAAACAGAAACATTAGAAGGTTGTGGGTATCTCTGATTTTCTATGTAAAAATGTAGGTGAAGTAGGGAAATTGTATATTCACAGTCGGGATCCAAATAAAGATAAGGACCGTCGAAAATAAATTTGTTGTCAGAAAATTTATTAAAGTGAATATTAATTATCATCTCGTTTGACCAAGTTCAGCTCGTAGTAGTATCTCTGTCTAGGGAGAATATTATTGTTCTCGTCTTTGACTTTATAAAAGTCTACATCACCTAGCGCTTTTGCAGAAACTAAACGATATAATTCCAGACTCCACTTTCTTGTATAACTTTTTAAAAATAGTCGTTAATTTCGCGATTCTCACTGTATCGCCGACTTTTAATCGGGTTATTGTGGGATTGATCGCGTTTTAATACATTTTTTTAGAAACTTTGCTAATGTCAGTTGAGTTGACTGAACTCGGGGCCATCCCGATGGATCTATAAGGGGTATTGTAAAAGTTTTGGACTATCTGTTGAATGACATTAACGTATTTTTTTGTGATTTTGTTCCAAAAGTATTTCTCCAGCCGGCCTTTCAAGGTTTGAATCATTCTTTCCGCTACGGAAGCTTTGTGTTTTCCTCGTAGACTCTGATGGACAATGCCATATTGTTTAAACAATAGTTGCACGTGGAAATTTGAAAATTCCGTTCCAGCGTCAGAAATTATTTGATTAGATGTCACCGGTAGTCTTTGTATTATTTTTTCAGTGCTATCATTGTATTGAGCCCACTTTTATCTCTCATTACTTCAACATAAAACATTTTAGAAAACACATCTATAAAAACAATTATAATATGAATACCGCCATTGGCACGTACATATTCAGGAGAATCATAAAACGCCAAATCCACCATACATATATCATACGGATAATATGTTCTTGTTTTCCTTCTTTGAATTTACGACGAATTCTCAAATGAATAAAACATGTTTCATTTTTCCTAAGAAAATCTAATATTTTTGCAGTATAACTCGGGATACTTTTTACATTGGTAAAAATTTGCTTGCTATTTACATCTTGATCATTATTATTGTCGTCTAGTTCTTCTATATTTTTTAGTATAGGGACTGCTTTTTGTATCCTCTGTCGTCTCTGTCTCCGTTGTATTCTCTGGAGCCGTGCTGGCGGATTTCTTTGGGATCGAAGCAACATTTTTTTCTTGTGCCAAAACTAGTCTATTTTTAGTCTGTAGAATCGTAAAAAAAGATGAAAAGTCTTTCTCAGGTATGATATAAGACGGCATTACTGTGTTTGAGTAGCACTTTCGATAATGATCAAATATATTTGTGTAAATTTGATATCCTGTGACTTGCCCTCTGGTGATTGGTCAATAAAAATATATGGATATTCTTTTTCTTTACATTCCAACTCGGCCAGATTGAAGATTTGTTGCGTCACAGCAATTTATCATTAACACTGAATAATAACATGAATTCCTGATATTTCTTGCAAAAGGACCTTGCTCGAAATAATTCTGTGTCATAAGCATTACAGATAATTTTCTCTTCCCACTTAAAACTCGGAAAAGCTGATCGATAGTTTCGCTTTCGTTACATTTTTTCATCAAATCATCTAATAGTATAACGGAATTAGGCGGCATACTCGTTAGCAACTCCATTGTGGGAAGTCCAATTTGATATGAAACCGGAACTTTCATTGATTCATGCCAATCCACTGGGGCCTTTTCTAGGTAGCAAGGGTGAAAATAGTATATGAAATCAATTTTTCCATCAAAGAGATTTGAATCCTTAAGTAGTTCACCGGCAAAATGTTTTTCCCGGCACCACTCGAACCGCTGAGTTTCATTCTGAAAGGCATAGCCAACTTCTCATTCTCTACTTTTACTTTGTTAGTAGTAAGCGAGATTTGAAAATAATGACGAAAGTGTTACGCCAAAGTTGTTTTTTAATAAAAGTCACGTGCTCCAGACAGTAGATGTCCAATTACGTTAATAACTCATCTTGAACAATATTTTTTTATTATATTATAGATAAATGTGAAAAATTTCATTTTCATCTTTTTGGTCAATTTTACCAACATATTTTTGGTCAATTTCTCTAACCATTTAATTCTTGTTTTGCTTTTTTTTTATTAATCTTAATATTTTTCTTGAAAATTTCTCAAACATATTTTTGGTCAATTTCTCGAGCATAATTTTCGTCAATTTTGCAAGCATCAACTTGCTCTATTTTTATACAAAAAAATTTGGTCAATTTCCGCCAGCACTTTATTCTGTTGTTAAATTTGGTTCTGTTTAAAATTTTCCAAACAAAGTTACAGTCCCTAACCCCTGGAAATGCAAAACAACTCAAAAAAAATAGGCATTTCAAGGGGGCAAAGGGGATTATGCGCATTTAAAGGGGGCATGCCTTTTTTCTCGAGAAAAATTGTTTTTTTCTTGATGTTTTTATGTTTTTTCGATTGTTTGAACAATTCTACACAAAATACGAATTGTGGTTTGCCGAATTTTTAGTTTCAAAGACTTAAAAATTAAAATTTTCTAGAAATTTAATAATACGAATAAATGTTTAGAAAACAATTAAGCGGTCTTTATTCATAAATTAATATACAGAATACAGTGGAAGTCGGTGCTAATAAATAAACGATATTTAAAAGTTTGAATAAAGGACAACTTATTAAAAAAAGGCAATTGAATGCGAGATTTTAGCAATATAAACTTCTGGCTCAAAAGTGCTAGTGATATCGAAGAACCTGCGTAGTGTAATTTTTATGTCAATAACAACATAAAAACATAACGATTGACATAAAAATTACACTAGGCAGGTTCTATGACTTATTCTTATTCGCCGTAAAGCCTCTATTAGAAGGTTTCTGGAGTATCATTAATTCTAGCAATTACTTGTCTCTGTATTTGTGTACCGAATTTTTCAGAAAAATAAGTAGCCAATAAGACTGCGTTTTTTTTCGACCGCTGTCTGTATAAAATCATATATTTTTTTTGCTAATGTCCAACTATTACGCTTTAAGTATTTTCTCGTCATTTTATTTATACATTTGTATACAAAAGCAGACCTTATATGCAGTATTTTTGAGACCCATACTGACAATTAAACAAATAAACTTTTTTACGCGCCAATAAAACTATCGGAAATATCATCTTGCCAGGTGATGATCGGTAGAGATAATCCAAGAAGCATTTTGTACGTAAAAAGTAATTGCGTACTGTGCAAAAATAATTATGCATTTTAAGGGTGAAAGTGTTTTCAGAAAAACAGGCATTCGAGGGGTGAAGGAGATTATTTGCATTTCGAGGGGTAGGGACTGTACGGTCAATTTACGTAGCATGTTAAATTCTTTAAGAATTTTGGTCAATTTCGCAAGCATAAAAGTTGCGCAATTTCTATATTCATATTCCAAAATTTGATCAATTTTCTCTAGAATGTTTTGGGTCATTTTCACCCAGCATATCCGCCGAGAATTACAAGTTCATATCCGCTTAAATTTATGTACTCCACAGTATACTATACAGTATACCCTAGTGTAGTAAAGTGTGGTGGATATTAGAATAGTCTATACTAATATCCACCACACTTTACTACACTAGGGTTAGGCCCTATTTTAGCGATGAAGATTTTTCAACCCAAAAAGACCACACTATATAACGACGTATTGCACAACTAAAAAATTATTCATTGTATTGACTATAGACTGTTCGTATTTCCTGTGACATGAATGATAAAAATTGTGACATTCTTCAAAAATCTGCATCTTTTATTCAAATTTTATAGAAATTATCATTTCGTTTGTCCGGTAAGAACGTTTTGATTCAAACCATTTGAGATAACACGTATCCTTATTTGACCCAAATTGTAGTAGAATCAAATAACCCGTGCATACACGGACAATATCGTCTTATGGATTATTAATGATCCCCGTCAATATAAAAATACTTTATGTGAGCTTTTTTCTTTAATCATCAGATTGTTTTCAAATCTGAGAACAAGTCTTCTTCTGTAGAATATGTTCTCAATAATGTTTACTCAAATAACTGTTTAAGGCTTATGAGCGTTTATCTCGACCAAAAATTTTTCGGATGGGAGTAGATTGTTCAAATAAGGTTTTTTTGAAATTATGAAGCTATCCAAAATTTGCGATCAGAAAGCTCTCATTGTACAGTGGAATTTTCACTTCAAATCATTGTTTATTTGAACAACAAAGGAAACGGTTCATTTTTCCGAATAGATGCTGATCCTAAATGAAATAAGAATTCTATTAAAATTTTACTGTTCTGGCAATTCATCAATCTCTAAATTGCCTGGCAAATTTGGACGAACTCTACAATCTTAGAGCTGACCAATCTTGTAAGATTATTTCCAAGAATACGTTTCTTGATCTTAAAAACAGTTTCATCAAAAATCTAGCGATAAGATTAACTTCATAATATCACTCAGTAATAGTCACTGTTTATTAATGATAGACAGATCTGAATTTCGCTCTTTTATTCGCACCAACGTAAGATATTGATTATAAATGTGATTATTGCGTAGTTATGGATTCTCGGGCAAGATTGTGCAAAATAAAATCTTATTCGGAAATTGTTCAGATGAGTATCCGGTTCAATTTTTTTCTCCATTTGTTGAGTTTATCCAAAATTCTATTGAATGAACGTTTTTTGGATGAACAGATACTTATCTTCATGCCTAATCCATCGCTGAAAAACGCCTTGTTTTTAGCAATAAATGTCTTAATCTGATGAAGCAGTAGAATTAAAAAAAATTAAAGTAAACTTAAATTAAAAAACCTGCTTAATTATTAATTGTTTATTACAAATATATTTCTTAAAAATTTAGTATCGAGTCCTTTAATTGAATGAACGTTTCAATGGTGCTTCAACAAGCGAATTCGAAAAGTTGTCTTAATTGAAGTCTGAAGTAAAAAAAAATATAAAGTCAAAGCCGAAATGAGAAAAGATATTTATTTGTCTGGTTTAAACTTGAGATTTCCTTACTTACGGCGGTTGCGTATTTACGGCGTTCACTTAAAATATGAATAAAGGGCCCTTAGCCGACAGATAGTTACTATTTAAAAGATACAAAAAAACGTGGGGAACCAGCCCCGATCAAATTCCTGAATTGCAGTATAAGCCGATTTCATTGGTAAAAATTGAGCTGATCAAACGATCAAATGCTCGGATTCCGCTTTTTTTAAATAGTCACGATCTGTCGGTTATTCCATATACTATGAACCATATATAGCTGGTGCTGCTAGCGCAAACATTTTTGTTCGATTAAAATCTTCTCGAATTGATGCATTTTGTTGTCAAGCTCATGTACAAGATGAAATAACGTACAATTTCTGTTAATACTTAAATCCAATAAATGTCGATTATGTATCATTTAAGGTTGGTTGCAAAATGAACGAACAAATATCCAGCTGTTTATCGAAAAACCACTGTTAACAGTTTTTGCAGTCTAAAAATATCGAATGTGTTTGTATCTTATATTCTAGATGTCAGCTCTGAGTTATCTCGGGGGCGCCAAAGACAGATCGCGGAGGACCTCCGCCGAGAATAGAGATTAATATTGGTTTTCCTTTTTGTTACTTTTTATACGTTTCAAAAGCAATTAGTATCTGTCATCAAGAATCCGCATTAAGATAAAATACAAGTTTTGAACTGAAGAAGATTTCCACGTAAGCATCGTCAAGAAAAGAGATATTTAAGTGTTTTTGCAATTTTTTTTTCAAAAAATAAAAATTCACGGAATTTTTATTGTGTCTTTTTGATTTATTAGGGAAAATAAGGCAAGATGATGTTCAAGTTTATCACAGGAAATTGTCACAAAATCAAGTGATTTAGATCAGTGTTTTTAAGACGAAAAGCGCGTAACGCATTATGCGCTGCGCATGGTTCGAATAAACTGTTTTATAAGTTTTAAATTGTTCATGTGTGTTGAACACTGTGTTTAACACACTGTGTTAACGATAACAAATGAAATATAAATTTATGGTTTAGTTAATAAAAGCAAACAATTTATTAAACCAAGTTTGAGCGATCAAAAAATATCTTAATTTGTTTTTGCTATAAAAAAATCGAAAGTTTTTGACAAACTATAATTTTTTGAAACTTTGAAAATGATCGAAATTGCATTTTAAAATTCAAAGTTGTTGGATCTGTCATGAATTATGACTCGTAACATAAAAAAAACTATTAATAATAGGCTATTTACACAATGTTAAGTCTAAAAAACGTTATGATCCTCAAAAAACCCATTTAATGATCTGATCCAATTGTGCCGACCCCTCGCGATAACCGCATTAATAACCAATATGTTTCACATCAAACAGGTGGCAGGGTATTTAAGTGAACAAAAATCAACAAGCAACTTTCTTACGCTCGTGTAAACTGGCAAAAGAAGTATTTCTAGAATTAAAGGTGAACACAATTATAGTCTAATACAAATTGTTACATTATACAAAGTCATTATTCGAATTTTTCACGATAAAGAAATGATCCACGGTAACTCCAACGTTGAAATTCACCTAGGTTGAAAATTTCAAACAAATTTATAATAATATTATTATCGTTGAATAACACGTTTTTTCAGGTAACAAATAGGTCAGACAATGTCGACATTTGATTTTGATAAAAAATTACCGGTAACTAATTGTGTAATATTCGTTATCAATATCAGGATTTTAATTTCATTTCTAGAAATAATTAAAATGTAACGTAAACGAGGAATTCCGACTCGGAACTTCTAAGGAGATAATTACAACGCTTTTTAATTAATAAAAATAATCTGAAAGCTGAAAAAACTCATGCTAGGTTTCCAAGTGATATCATCAAAATGATATAATATAATTTGAAGTGATGATAAAATTTTTCACTGTCAAAATCTTTTAGTTCAATTTATTGACCATAAAAGTTTCATGTTAAAATAACAAAAAATGCAAATAATTTTCATGCTATAGTAAAAAATAAGATTCACTGAAGATGTTTTCCGCTGAGTTAATGGTGCGGACCATTAGTTTTTTTAAGCTTGAGTGTCGCCAGATCTCCCGCACATCTTTGAGTGAGGCAATCTATTGGTTATGTTATGTTTTGGAAATAATTTCTCGTCTAAGAAACATTTCATATTCTCGGCCTGGAGTTAAGAAATGCGTGAAAGCTTTTACTTGGGCGAAACTTCTGCTGCAGAACCAAACACTTTGGAAATTAAAGGTACTTTTAAAACTAAAGTATTATCTTCGATTTTGAATTTTCAAATTTCAATGCATCATTTAGGAAGATATTCAGTAGCAGTTCGGGATAAAACTGGAGATTAAATATATTCTGCAAAAATAATTTGATTAAATTTTCTTAAAAATGTAAATAATTTTTGAAGCGGCTTTCTATTTTTTAGCGCGTTGAAAGGACATCATATTAATAATAATACCGGTAGACAATTGAATTGAATAACTTTGAAATAATTAAAAATAACCAACATTCACCATCTCAGACTTTTTAATCTATTCTCCATGAACATTTTTACAACAGTCATGACTGGCAGTAGCTGAGTGAAAAAAAGTGCGCATTTAATGCTTAAACTCTAGAAATAAAAAAAAGTTCATAGATCCATTCCAAAAATGTATGTGTATGTCTATTCGATTTCAGAAATAAAAATAAATTTTTTGTGTTGAAATGCATTAATTATATGAGTTTATTTCGCAGTGAGAAAGAATAAATAAAAGAAGCTTTTATGATCATAACTAAAATACCAATATAACTTACTTATCGACAATGATTATAATAGAAAACTATATGATTAAATAATTATGATCGAAACTTTGATTTAATTAATAAAGTTAAATATTTGAATCTAAAAATTGATTTAAATTTGAAATGCTGCACAATTTTGCTTCGCCATTACAAATTTGTTGGTTTGTTATATTTTGCAAGTTTTTGAAATTTCTAGATCCGGTCTTAGTTATTTGTGAATGTTAAAATTGAGAAAATTACAATCTTTCAAAATGAGAAATAAACTAAATATCATTGGATTTTATATCAATAAGGACAACTTTATAACTTATTTTATGACATCAAAAAAGTGATAACATTGCTTCCAATGCTTGCTAATGGAGATGAAACAGAAATTTATACAGGAAAAGGTTCAGGAGTTATTGCCTGGTCCTTTTTGGAAGTTAAATATTTTTGATTATGCCGATTTTCGTTTTGAATACCGAATACTAACCGAAGAAACATGTATCTACCGAATACAGTTGATGTACCCTGCAAAGGTCAAGTAATCTTCAATCACTGCATTTTCAAACATTTATTAATTAACGAAAGGAAGCAGAGAAACATATGGATATGGCCCATATGCCAAATCGAAAATTATACCTTGGTTGGCAGGGGGGGTAGTGGCAGTGAATTTTGACATTTGCGAGGGTTCGTACGGCAAAACTCATAAAAGTAGAACATTTCTGAAAGAAAGATTCGAAAGATATATTGTGCTCGATCTCGTGATTCTATTTGACACTTAAATGCCCATACCACTAGGCTAGTGGCACTAGCCATCTGGTTCACCTTGATCAAACAGAAGTTCCCTGAATATTTTCGAAGACAGAAGAATCCTAAAGGTTAAATCGGAAATCTTTGAGTTTTCAAGAAAAGCCGTGTAATCTTTTTAATTTTACTGAATAAAAGCTGTTTTTAATTTTTGCCCCAGACCTCAAGAATTGCTCCGAATATGACGAAAAAGGGCATTCTTCCCGGGTTTTTCACCGGAAATCATATTAATGTTATTTTTTGGAATATAAGAAGCTGAAATGGTCCAAAATTGGGTATTAAATAGGGAGTTTTTGTTTGAATTTTGACCTGATTGGATGTAAATCCACAAAAAAGTACACGAAAAAGTTCATGCGAAAAAGTTCATGCGAAATTTACAACTTTGAACATAAAAGTGATAATTAGAAAATCAAAACACCAAAAAATTTCTTGGATATGATTTGCTGAAAACAGTAGAAGCAACAACATTCTGATTTTTTATACAAACGGTGCTAGAGAGCATAACATGATAAACTTATTTTATTTGTAGGATTCTCTGTGTTCTTTATCGGTCGATAGTTGATAATATTGTTTCCATCTAATCATACCCAAGGAATCTTTTGGTGGTAATTTAATTTTCTAATTATCACTTTTATGGTCAAAATTGTGGACTTCGCGCACTTTTTTGTCGATTTACGGCCAATTAGGTCGAAATACAAAAAAGTACTCTCTATTCGACATTCTAGACCATTTACGCTTATTATGTTTCAAAAATAACGTTTATACCATTTCCGGTGAAAAAGCCTTGTATCAAAACGTCGGAAAACGCTCTTTTTGGTCACATTCGGAGCAATTCCTGGTATCTGGGAAGGAAATTGAAAAAACTGCTCTTTTTTACTTAAATTAAGACAATTTCACAGATTTAAAAAAAAATGAAAACCAATTGTCCCTTATTAACCGCGGGTAACCAGATGGTTGATAATTAAAACACATCCACATTTATTATAAATTCTCAGACGATCAGAAAAATTTAATTAATGTTCCGTTTTTGTAACCTCAGGATTTTAAATGCTACATTGAATTATATATCAGCGTGATCTCATAAAAAGAACATAGGTTTTTCAAATGTGCATGTAGCTGACGTGGCGTTTGACTTAGGAGCTTATAGCATCTCCAGTTTGAACATTTTTCTTCAATTATTCGGAACAAGCTAAATTCTTCTTGGTGTTATAACAAACGATTAAAAAGTGATGTTTCGAATTCTTGTGGTTTTCGGATTACACGATTTTTTTAATTTTGAATGAAACAGTAACTGTTTAACCCTTGTGAGCAAGAGCCTATACATAGGCTCAAGTGACGTAAAGCGGGAAAACATTTTTTAACATTAAAGAACAGTTATTAACAAAACATTTCCAACAAAACATTTTTTAAAACAAAAACAAATTTTTAACAAAGGAACGATTTTTCAACAAAAAACATTTTTTAACAATTAAACATTTTTTAAGAAATAAAACATTTTTAACAAAAAGTTATTTTTTAAAAAAAGAAACATTTTTTAACAAACAAAATATTTTATTTTAATTTTTTAAAAGATGGTGTTGTCTCAAAGCTTTTAATACTTTGTAAATGTATGTGTTAATTTTGACGATCTGACAATACAGAATGGTTATCTGTATTTACTGAATTATTTCTGTATTGTCAGATCGTCAAAATAAACAAAAATATTTTATAACAAAAAATTTTGTTTAACAAATAAATCATTCTTTGACAAAAAAAAACATTTTTTAACAAAAAAAACATTTTGAGTTAAAAAATTGAGTTTCAAACTCATCAAAAGAACACACATTTGTTGGAAGGTGAAAATCTTTACACAAGAATATCAAAAATATATCTCGGTTGCATTTATTAGTGTTTTGAAAAATAATTTATAATTATGCTTTATTGATAAAGAACAGAATAGGGAAAACATTTTCTAACAAAATTTGAGAACTCGTGCCCAGTATACACGGGATAAAATCGTGCAAAACTTCTTTGTCAGTAAAAAAATTGGGTTGGGGTGATAATATTAGGGTTCCGTAGGAACCCTTGCCTTTTTGCACCAACCCTAGTTTTTTGTTGACAAAAAGTTTTGCCATGCCCCGAGTGTACATTATAATTTTATGTGTACACTGATATCATCCTATCTTGAAAGTATTAAAACTAGAGTCAGGTAAACTCGTGTCCAGTGTACACGGTATAGAACGACGCAAAGCTGTTTCTTGGGAAAAGTTAGGGTTAAAAAATACGGTCATGTTCCGCAGGAACAAACGACCATATTTTTTAACAATAACCAAAGACTTTTCCGAGAAAAGTTTTGCCATACCACGAGTGTACACTATAACAGTAATTTTTCTATGAACCAGCAAAAAAATTTTTGAGGCTGCACAAGACCCGCGTGTTTGCTCTCTAGCGGCTTTTGTTGACCACTAAGAGCTTAACGCTTTCATGCAACACTTTAAAGTACTGCAAAAAAACTTCAGGTCTTACTATGAACGCCGTAAAACAGAGGCCGTCTTCATCAGAATCCTTAGACCAGATCTGAACGACCAAAACAACTACCGCTTTTTTACACTATTCTAAGTGGGCTTTTTTTTTAAAATCGAACTCGCCCACAATTCTTTCTTATTAACTCTCAGTGACTCATTAGCAGATGCACTATTTCGCTAAATTCCGTTCTGAAACAATTCTGAACCATTTTGCTTCACTTTCCCGTCGATGCTAAAATAAACAGCGAAACATGTTGAATTTATATTGATAAATCTATTTAGGTCATTTTTTGTAAAAAATAATAACATTTATAGGTCACAAGCAAAATGGCGAAAAATTTACATGTAGAAATTCTGAGCATTTTTCCTGCTTTATAAATATTTTAGCCGCAACTTTTTTAATCTTTATTTTCTGAGACCATCACATGTTTGATCGTCTTTCTCATCATTGATTATTAAGCTGTAACAAAAATAACGCAAAAACGTCTTAAAAAGTTCAAAATATTATATTGGGAAAATATGTTTTTTTTGTTAAAAAATGATTTTTCTGTGAAAAAATGATTTTTTTTTAAAAAATGTTTTTTTTTGTTAAAAAATGTTTTTTTTGTTAAAAAATGTTTTTTTGTGTTATTAAAAAGTTTTTGTTGATAAATGGTGTTTTTGTTAAAAAAAAATTTTGTTTCATAATGATGTTTTTGTCAAAAAATGTTATGTTGAAAAATGTATTGTTAAAAAACTTTTTTGTTAAAAAACTATTTTGATAAAAAAACTCCTGCCACTTTAACCATTCAAAAGTGGCCAAAAAAAATATACAATATTTTATCATTTCTTATTTATTTCTAAGAATTTTGCTGCAGTTCTAATAAAATAATTTAATTTGTTTCTGAATATACGGTTCGGATATTACAGGGCCCTGCAGGGGTTTGATTTTTCGTTTATGTTTTACTTCCAAATAACTTATTTGTGGCAGAGGGTTTTGTAACAAAAAAGTTTTTTAACAAAAAAGTTTTTTAACAAAATATTTTCTAACAAAACAATTTTTAACAAAAAAAATGCATTTTTTTACAAAAACACCATTTATTAACAAAAAAAACATTTAATAACAAAAAAAACATCTATTAACAAAAAAACCATTTCATAACAAAAAACATTTTTTAACAGAAAAAATATTTTATAACTAAAATAATATTTTTTAACAAAACAAAACATTTTTTAACTAAAATAATATTTTTTAACAAAACAAAACATTTTTTAACTAAAATAATATGTTTTAACAAAACAAAACATTCTTTAACAAAACAAAACATTTTATAACAAAAAAAACATTTTTTACCAAAAAAAACATTTTTTACCAAAAAAAACATTTTTTAACAAAATAATCATTTTTTAACAAAAAAACCATATTTTCCCAATATAAAATTTTAAACTTTTTAAGACGTTTTTGAGTTTATTTTTGTTACGGTTTAATAATTAATGATGAAAAAGACACTCAAACATGTGATGGTCGCAGAAAATAAAGATTAAAAAAGTTGCGGTTAAAATATTTATCAAGCAGGAAAAATGCTCAGAATTCTACATTCAAATTTTTTGTCATTTTGCTTTTGACATATAAATGTTAATTTATTTTTTACAAAAAATGACCTGAATAGATTTAATCAAATATAAAATGCAACATGTTCCGCGGTTTATTTTAGCATCGACGGGAAAGTTAAGCAAAATGGTTCAGAAATGTTTCAGGACAGAATTAAGCGAAAAAGTGCATCTGCTTATGAGTCACTGAGAGTTAATAAGCGAGAATTGTGGGCGAGTTCGATTTTTTAAAAAAGGCCCACTTAGAATAGTGTAAAAAAGCGGTGGTTGTTTTGNTCGTTCAGATCCGGTCTAAGGATTCTGATGAAGATGGCCTTTGTTTTACGGCGTTTATAGTAAGACCTGAAGCTTTTTTGCAGTACTCTTAACCCCTGGAATCACAGAAAAAAAAATCCGCCAAGGCACCAGAGCCGATATATCGGCTCTACTTTGGTCGTTGTTTACAAAAAGCTCAAGGTAGTTGAAGCTCCAATTACTTCTGCAATAGAAAGTTAAAAAGTTATTTTTTTGCATCAATTGTTTTTAATTCTAGAATGATGATTTTTAGTTTCAGAAAATATAGTTTGAAAACCAAGGTGGAGAATATCACGTGGTACGTGCTCATCGTAGTCTTCAAAAATTTTATTTTTATGGGTACCAACGCACAAGTATCTGCCCCACGTCAATCTTTTATCTGATTAGATCTCTATATCCTCAATCAACAGTTATTTCTAAAAACGGAAAAAAAAAGATGAAAAAATCACAAATTTCTATGAAAAATGGCTAATTATCCAAATAAAAGCAGATTAATACACTGTTTATTATTATTTTTAATTTTATATAGTTATCAAGTGACAGTGTGGACAATTTTTGACTGATTAAATATATTTTTATAATAAATAATTGTTTTCATGGAATACTTAAATTGAAAATTTCGAAATTTTACTTCCCAAAAAAAATATCTGTCCCAAGATACAAATAGATTTTACTGTTAAGTGTTTTGTATGCACAAAACATTTTCCTAAAAACTGGCTTATCTCACATTTATATTTGATGTCTTGGTTCGAAATAATTTCTCCGGAAGTAAAATTTCGGCGAAAAATCTCAAAAAATCAACTCCCCGTAATATTCAAACCAAATATCCAAAACAAAAATGAGTATTTTCTCGGAATCACCCGCAAAATTCCTTATTATTTTTTCGGAAGAAACAATTCTGTGACATTTTGTTTGCTCTTTTTCAGAAGGTTTAGGTAGGTTTGAGCCGATATATCGGCTCTATGATTCCAAGGGCTAAGTGTTGCATGAAAAGAGTTAAGCTCTCAGTGGTCCACGAAAGCCGCTAGAGAGCAAACACGCGGGCCATGTGCAGGCTCAAAATTTTTTTTTGCTGGTTTATAGAAAAAAAACTGTTATAGTGAACACTCGTGGTATGGCAAAACTTTTCTCGGAAAAGTATATGGTTATTGTTATAAAATTTGGTCGTTTGTTCCTGCGGAACACGACCCTATTTTTTAGCCCTAACCCTAGCCTTTCCCAAGAAACAGCTTCGCGTCGTTCTATACTGTGTACACTGAACACGAGTTTACCTAACCCTAGTTCTAATACTTTCAAGATAGGATGATATCAGTGTATATCACATAAATTTAGTGTACACTCGGGCATGGCAAAACTTTTGTCAAAAAAAAGGTAGGGTTGGTGCAAGAAAGACGAGGTTCCTAGGGAACCTTATCTTCTCACCCCAACCCTATTTTTTTTCCTGACAAAGAAGTTTTGCACGGTTTTATCCCGTGTCACTGAGCACGAGTTTTCAAATTTTGTTAGAAAATGTTTTCCCCATTCTGTACTTTATTGATAAAACATACTTATAGATTATTTTTCAAAACACTAATAAATGCAACCGAGTTATATTTTTGATATTCTTGTGTGAGGACTATCACCTTCCAACAAATGTGTGTACTTTTGATGAGTTTGAAACTCAATTTTGAAACTCAAAATGGTTTTTTGTTAAAAAATGTATTTTTTGTTAAAAAATGTATTTTTTTGTTATAAAATGTTTTTTTTGTTAAAAAATGTTTTTTTTGTTAAAAAATGTCTTTTTTTTTGTTAAAAAATGTTTTTTTTGTTAAAAAATGTTTTTATTTGTTAAAAAATGTTTTTTTTTGTTTTAAAATATTTTGTTTGTTAAAAAATGTTTTCTTTTGTTTAGAAATACTTTTCGTTAAAAAATGTTTCATTTGTTTAAAAATGTTTTATTTGTTAAAAAATGATTTTTATTGTTAAAAAAATGTTTTTTTCTAAAAAATGTGTTTTTTGTTTAAAAAATGTTTTGTTGGAAAATGTTTTGTTAATGAATGTTTTTTGTTAAAAAATGTTTTCCTCTTATTTGTGAACAAGAAATCAAATGCATTTGTAAGATCAGCCAGTTTTTAGGAAACTGTTTGGGGCATGCGTGACATTTAGAGTAAAAATAAATAGTTATCTAGAGACGGATATTTAATTTGTTAGTGAAATTTCAAAATTTTAGTATTCCATGAAAATATTTATTCAATTTAAAAATTAATTCAACCAATCAAAAATTGTTTAAAAAGTTACTTGATTACTAAATCTACCTCGAAGTAATTCAAAAATTGTAATTTTCTGCTTTTATTTGGATAAAAAGAACGTTTTAGTCTCTTTCGATAAAATTAAGGATTTTTTTCTTTTGATTAAGTATGGAAATATAATTATTTTTGAATAGATAGTTAGTTTGTCTGAGTGAAAAATAAGATTGAATGTATGAATGTGTGGAAGAGACTGCGACTGATAACGCGACGTTTTGTCAAGATATCTCGCTTCTCTAACTTACCTGAGATTTGAAACGTTATCACAAAAGCTCTCTCCCTGACCATGTTTATTCCCAGCAATTATGTTTTATAAAATAACCATTTTTAATGAAAAGCATGATTTTGTTATCAAAAAACTTATTTTGGAATAACTTTTGATCTGTTATATATATACATATGATCATATCAGACAAAACAATGACATAGGCCGGATTTTGTGCATCAATTTAAAAAGAAACATAATTTGTGAAAACAACTCTGAGCTTGTATCACGTGTTATGGTATACCTTGGTTTTCTTACTATATTTTCAAGAATTAAAAATTGTGGTATTTAAAATGTCCGATGCTAGAATATAACTTTTCAATTTCCTTATGCAAAAATCATCAAAACTCCAACTGTCCTGGACTATATTTAAACAACGTTCAAAGTAAAGCCTGTATATCGAAGATCATACCTACGTGTTCCGTCAAACTTTGACGTCAAAGACCTAAATAATCGTGTGATTTTTTAGGTCTCTGACGTCAAAGTTCTACAGGATACGTAGGTATAATCTACTATATTATATAGTCTATATAGGCTCTGGTGCCTTCGTCGGACTTTTTTTTATATGCTCACAGCTTTATACAGTTATAAGTTTCATTAATACTGCATATTATTTGTACTGAACCAACTCTAGGCTGTTATAAGTTCATATTTCAAACTCAATTTTAGAATTTTGTTTTTGAATTTTTATAAATATTTAGATTCCTTCTAATTAATCAATTTCTTGATTTTTCCGATCACTTTTCGTCGTCAATACTATGGTTCTCGTCTATAAATAAAGCTTATAATAGGACAATCTGGAAAAATATAGCAACAACATATATTTTGAATTTTGGCATATGTTATGCCGCATATCTCTATAAGGACAACATAAGCGATAGTTAAAAGTCTGCAAATTTATAGGAGAAGAGTAAAACTAGGGCTTTTATATTTTCAAGAATAAACTTTGATAATAGAAAACTGGCTTCCAAAGCAAATGGTTTTAGCTGTTCATCGTTAATTTGATTTTTTGAAGCATTTTTCATAACTTAGAAAGACATGGCCAAAGCTTAACTTTATTTTCACTCTCAGAGAATCCTCAAATAAAAATGATCTAGACTTTAAGTTGAATAATACAGAAAAAACGGAAAATGGTCACGCGTGACCATGAAGTTACTCTGGCAGTTAAGACATAAACCAAAGTTAAGTTTCATAAATTTTGATATATTTTGGAGCAAATCACATTTAAAAAGAAAGTCTTTTCTGAACATTAGCTAAAAAGCTTATTAAAAACTCATAAAGATGCTGGAAATAACTGAGAATGGCGCAAAATCATTATGTGACTAAAAACAAATTATATTTTAGGAAATTTCCCATTTCCCCCCTAAATAACTAATTAACTTCTGATAACCTTTAAAAGATCAAAGTACAATTTTAAGCAAAGAAGAAGCGATAAAATTGATTTTCACTACCAAGAAGCGTCTCCAAAACAATGGTGGTGGAATTGCATCATTTGGGATGAATCTAGATGCTTTTGATTATGGATGTCACTGTAATGCTATTATCAATGGAAAACATACAGGGATCGGAAAACCAGTCGATCCCTTGGATTCTGTATGCAAGCAAAGGAAGGTGTTAAAAATTAATTGAGGTTGCAAAAATCTCAATATACATAGATTATATCCTGTACCGAATACAGTGAATCAAAATTGCCGGCGATAGGAATACAAAACCAAATGTGTTGTAGTATTCAGGAATGGACCTATATAGGGGGTAGTAAGGATCACCGTGACGCACCTGCCTCATTTAAAAAATGGTGAGGTCCTCTCACCCCCTAATATAGCTAACAAATACACTGAATACTAACACACATTTGGTTTGTATTCCTATCGCGGCAAATTTTGATTCACTGTATTCGGTACAGGATATATATATAAATATGCTTGCATAGTCTCCAACAACCTTGATTACAGCAAAATCTCTCACCGACGCATTAGCTCAAATGAATTTTTATAATATCAGATTTTTGCTGGAAAATTTCACTCCTCAAAAATATCCGTTGCTAGATACGAATAAACTATCTTCCAATGAGTTATGCTTTTGATGTATACTGTTTATACCAGTTTGTGATACTGTATTACAGTTTACTTCCAATATAATATTTTCGGAAGTAAAACATAGGCAAAATAGCTTGAGCCGTTATAAGGCGCTTTGCTCACGAGGGTTAAGTTTGTGTCAAACATAACGATATATTTTTTCTCATTTAAAAAATAGTGCCTCGAAGTAATACTGTGATCGTCCTGATATTTTGAGCTCTCAAAAAGATTTACCTAATTAAGTTTATCCGCATTTTAAATGTTTCAAAATTTAAGTCAAGATGGCCATGATCTTACAAATATACTGAAATTATGACTTCAAGTTTAAAAGCGTAGAGTTATGGTTCTCATATAAATAAGCGATATTATATTTCATGACGTCGGTCAGAGATTTTGGTGGGCTTTGGGTTGAACAAGGATGTGATAAAAAATATAAAAAGTCACGGGGTTAATTGAAGCAGCATTATTGATGAATGAGGCGCGATAATATATATGTTGCCCGAGGAAAATGGGTTACAATATAATTGATCAGCATCTGAGTCGACAGTTCCGAAAAAATGCTTTTTCCAGTAAGAAGTTCCGGCATTTGTTAAGTTTTGCTTAGTTCTGATTGTTCAAGAGATTTTTAATAGGGAAAATCAACTATGAGTATCAAATTTTGAAGTTTCGGCTGTTAATAAAAAAAATGATGGTCGATTCCAGGAAAGCTCGATTTTCCCACACAAAAGTTAGTTTTCTTTACTTTTCAGAGATAAGCAAAATATTTATAATTTCCGAAAACCATTTTTTTCTACTTTGTCGACTTAGGTCCTATCAGAATACTTGCTAGCACTAGGACTGCATGAAGGTCCATATAAAATATACAGAATTTTATATTCAGCTTAAACTGAGGTAGAAACGGCAGAAATCCACCGTTTTCGATTGTGGGCTTTTATGGTTCAGAAAATGTGTTCGATAAATAAGGCAAATAAAATCGTATGTTTTTGATGGTAAAGCAGTTTCAGATTTCTTTATTAATCAAGAACCTCGATGTTATTTGCAAAATCAGGTCGATAAAAAGCCAGAAAATCAAATGGAACAAAAGATGGGCTATGAGTGATAACTTATCACTGATAAGAGCTTATTACTTGTAATTCACATTGGTGAAAATTCAATTTTTGTTTCATTTACAATTTTGTTATCAGTTTTAAAAAAAGTGAAACCTGCTTGAATCAACCATTCAGACAAGAATAAAAAGGCGTTCTGTTCCAGTTGGCACGCCGTCAAGAACTGCTTCAAAATGCTGCATTCATTTATATTTTTTATTTGATCAAACACAATTAAAAACCAGCTTAATTGAAACAGTTATTTTTTTCCGTTTCTACCCAATAACACACTTCATGACGCCATCATTTAATTAAAACATACGCATTTTTAAAATTGCGATCCCTTATCAGTACGAACAATTCCGGAGGCGATTTCGGGATAAATTTCCCCAGAATTGTTTAAGCATATCAGTGTTCGGAATTTTTAATAACTAGTAAAAATTGCGTTTAAATAACATGGAAAATGTCGAATGCAGAAAAAGCTGACAAAATTCGAGCTCAATCTGTAAATAATAATTATAAAATTAGCAAAGTCTCTTTCGTATAATTTCAAACACCTTTTCAGTTAAAAATATATCATTTTAATAATCCGTCCCAAATCATATTTTCGGTCATCTCCAAATACGACTCATCGTTATTTTAGTGATGATTTGGAATGATTGTTTTTTCAATTTTGCCTTTTTAACTTATAATAGGATTACCTTGGATGTGTCAAATGCGTAAGAAAAATGACAAACTGCCCAAAAGAAGATGTAAGTAAAATTATCAAAATAAAAATAGTGAAATAATTTATTAAAACAATGACGCGTCTTGCGTCTCAATCAAAATATTTCTACGATGTCAGTGCAAAAACCTCGTGAGTGACGGTAAAGCACTTTTAACGTGCTTTCTTACGTCGCTTCTATTCTGAAATGGTTGTTGAGTCCCGATGAAGTAGATCATTAGCGCTGAAATTATAAGACCGTGGTGCTCGTGTTAAATTTCATTATTGGTGCTATTCTAGTCTTTACCAAAATTAGATTAATTACATTTTAAAGTTTTTTTAATGTGATACTTTATTATGGATCGTTATCGCTCGAAATTACCAACACGTTTTATACAAAAGTTGACCACTTAAGACCCCTCTTCAATTTTTTGCGCAAATTCCCTGTTTTGATTGGATCCGAGACCCGGTCGAGC
>SCLH01000368.1:118232-132433 GCA_004367855.1 Oikopleura vanhoeffeni | reverse complement strand
TTTGACTTTTGAAATTCCTTATTTCAAATCGTCTATACATTGTTTTATACATATTTTAGTATACATAAAGTATTATAGTTGAGTATACTTAGAATATAATAGTTTAGTTCATTCTACATACTATATTAAATGTATTAAATTAATCACACTGTTTTCAAATTGAAGATATGTTTGATTTAATCTCACAATGATATTCTAAATGTCACATGATGTGAGTCACATATAATGATAAGATTTATTAATCATGTGAGTCACATATAAATTATTATAATTTATAANATGACATATTAAACTTATTTTTGGATTATTTTCGTCAGAGTGACTTTATATCAGACTTTCTGTAATGAGAAAAAGTCTTAACAAACGTTGAAGTTGACCCTGGAATTTTTTTGACGTAATTGAGTATCTTTCAAATACTGTCAAATTGATACTAATTTTTTCAAAAAGTACTCAATCATGCGGAAGACCCCTTAAAAGAATCGTAAACGAATCTAAAGAATTTCTAAAGTAGGCTCCGGTTTATAATAGAGCATCTCCAGAAGTCAAAGCTTTCAGAAATGCGATGAACATAAGATGCCGTTGGCGAGAGAGAAGGTGAGAAAAAATGAATAATTACGTTGGGTTTGTTTTTTTTAATTTCAAAGATTTCTTTTGTATTAATTGGTTGAAAATTGGCCTCCGGTTAGATATAGAGCATTTAAGAAGCCAAACTTCCGAAAATTAATTACTAGAATGAATGAAAGGTTTAGGCGAGTACGCGTAGGCGTGACTCGCTTTGTTTTAGAACAATAAATAAATTAAAACAATAATTTCAGGAGTCAATTTACGAAGAGAATTTTGATGAAAAACTATAATAATTAATTAAATGAAACTCGAGAAAACTTTGAAGTTAACTCACAGTAGTTCAAAAATAATTAAAACGTTTAAATTCGATATGATTATTGCACTGTTTGCCCGTCACTGGGGTAACATTTTTTCGCGTAATTTTTTTTATCATCCTATTAAATCGCCTTTTTTTGTTCTATACGGAATTTTTTATTTTTATTCTTAATTCTATTGCAAATTGGCTGAATATATTTTAAGCTATGAAAAATGTATGTTGAAATGAAACTTTGCTAGTATGGCTTCGAATTATAAGAAGTCACTAGTGCCGGCAATCGAGTCTGGGTAAGATTCATGTCTAAAGTCTACGAGTTAACATTGAAACCGGACTTTTTGAAACTTTTAAATTACTATTCTCAAATCGTCTATACTTGTTTTATACATATTTTAGTAACATAAAGTATAATAGTTGAGTATACTTAGCAATATAATATTTAGTTCATTCTCATACATATTAAAATGTAAAATTAATCACACTGTTTTCAAATTGAAGATATGTTTTGATTAATCTCACAATGAATTCTAAAATGTCCATGCTGTGATCACATATAATGATAGGATTTATTAATCCATGTGCTCACATATACAAGAATTGGGTAGGTTTTTCACACCTATTTTTTTATTTAGATAAAACGGCTATCAATCTCAGTGATTTGTAGTGTTATACTCAGACAGGAATGATAAAGATTTTAGATTTGAAAAAATCTCAATATCAGAAGCGACAAAAATATTAATCATTGGATTTGACGGTCTGCGTCTTTTGCAATAACACGGAATATTTCCTTCTTCACCGTTGGATCTTTGTAAAAGTTTGGATGAAATTATTACAATGATTATAACGAACCAGCAAATTAAAATTTTACTCATACAAAATTTGATTTTAAAATTTTTTCAAAATTTGAACATTTTTGTTGATTTGTGTTTGACAATTTCACTCGGATTGGCTCATGAATAAATTTTCAACAAACATTTTTAACTATAATTATAATGATTCCATCAGATGCCCGAGTACTTAATATCCTATTTTGCCTTTTAAAGAATAGGGAATAGGATATTTAGTCACTCGGATCATGACCCGAATATATGTCCTATAAAATTCCTGGGTCTAAACATTTGGAAGTTGCATTTCTGCGAATAAATTTGGATCAAAAAAATTATAAATAAAAAAATTTAAGGTCTGATCGAAAAATGAATATTAAATACATAAATTAAAATTTTTTGCTCAATGTTTGTGAAAATTGAAATTATTTAAAAAATTTAAAATTGGTAGAACAAACAAATATTTTTATTTCAGAATTATTTGTTTTAAAAGAAATTCACAACTTTTGAGCAGGCTGAAATTTTATTTGTAATTGCTTAAAAATACAATTTTTTAAACAAAAGTTGGAAATATTTAACCTAGAAAATGTTTTTTGTTTTCTTTGAACAAAGATCTTACAATTTATCAAATAAATTTCAATTTAGAATAAAATTCTCATTTGAATAGACAGCCGATTGGCTGAGCCAACTTTTATGTCAGATTAACAGTTTTTTTTCAATTTTTTTGCAAATATTCGATAATCAATTTCCTGATCTATGTTTTTTAAATATCAATGAAGTTTTTTTCAGGTTTCTACCTAAATTTCCGAATTTAGGCTTGAAGATAATTCAAATAATTTTTTATTTCCAGAGAACATTCATATTTCCGATTTAATTTACAAGTTTCTTTTGCTTTCAAAATGTGATGCATTTAAAAGATGCTAGAATGGTCGCGCTAGTCCCGACGCCTCGAGTCTTAGATGAACTTGAAAATGGTCTGAGAACAAAAGGAATTAGATAAGAAGATAATCAATCTTGATATAAATCTATAAAAAAAACGGGGCTGACGCCCGTTTTTTTTATATATATAAAAATATTATAATTTATAATTACATGATAAATGATAGGATTTATTAAAGTAGGAAGACACAAAACTTGGAGATTGCGGGGGATTGAACCCCGGGCCTTTCACATGCAAAGCGAACGCTCTACCACTGAGCTACAACCCCAGTTGATCATTGGCAAGTCCAATTAGTATCTAAAGCTATTGGTTACTTGCAAGTTGCAACGATATCTACACATATGATATGTGACATGTCCATGACATATAGAATACGTTTCTAACCACTATGACGATTTAAAATAAGAAATTTCAAAACTCAATAATGGGTATCGATGTTTTTAAGCTATCTTGTAGAGAATGTTTTTCTGGTCATTTTGAGACTTAGGATCAGGCTTTCAAAAGGGATAAGGATAAACCAAGGAGGATAGGGATGAAAAATGCAGAGCCATAGAAGGATAATGATAGAAAGTCCCACTCCCTTTTATCCCTTTTTATCCTCATCCCCCTTTATATCCCGTTCCTATCCCTATTCCGCCAATTTTTTGGTTTTGACATGAGTTTACCCTTAAATTTACCCCCTAGTATTATATAAATAATTTAACATAATTTCAACTTCACTTCCGGTCAAACCAGAAGTACTGAGTTATTGAAAATGTCAACAAAGTTTTGACGAATTGAGCTAGTATCACAATATTTTCCCCTTATCTACGAATTTCGTAAATATCTACGATTTTCGTCTGTACCTAAAAATTTTCTTCGTATTTACACAACTGGGATAAAAAAGGGATAGTCTATCCCGAAACGCGATAAAAAGGGGATAATCTATCCCGCCATCCCATCTCCTTTTTATCCCCATTAGAGGGAGATAAAAACGGGATGGGGATGGAAAATCGGTGAGGATGCATTCTTTTTGGAAGCCTGCTTAGAATTTGTTTTGGTTTTGAGATTTTTCAGAAAAAAAAAGGTTTAATAAAGGTGCAAAAAGTGACGTTTTAGTCCTCGGTTTCAAACGGGAGTTAAAATAGCGGTATCAAAAATAAAAGAAGCTGACTCGACAGCGAAGGGTTTTCTCCAGGAAAGTTTTTAATTGCCACGTTATCGGATGAACCGGCTGGTAAAAATAAACCGGTAAACTATAGTTTCCGGTACCGGAAGTAATATTTCAATGATTTTCATGTGCCAAAAAATGCGTAATTATTGGTTTTCTGTAAACGGTATTATGAACTAGGGGTCATAAGTTTTCGGTTTTTACTCAGGATATAAATTCCCCTTTGGCACCACCTTGCGGTCACTTATGACTCCTAGTTCATAAGACCGTTTCCAGGAAACCAATACTTGCGCATCTTTTGTACATGTAAATCATTGTAATATCACTTCCGGTACCGGAAGCTATACTTTACCGGTTAATTGTGACTAGCCGGTACATCCGATAACGTTGCAATTAAAAACCCCCTTGAAAAAAACCCTTCGAGTCAGTTTTTTTTTTGTGAAACTGCTATCTTAACTCCCGTGAGGACACGGGGACTAAAAGGTCACTTTTTGCACCTTAAAGAGCGTAGGTGTCGCTTTTTGGTACCTTTCAATCACGCCTTAGAATTATTCTAGGGCAGTTGTGAAAAATCTGAGGATACAAGTTTGTCGATCGATCTTTCGTCTAATGATTACACATCTCAAACTCAACATTTTCACATCACACAACCAGGTGTTGAGTTTATTCTAGAACACCAAACGGTTTTTTGAAAATCTATCTTATTTTAGACCCCACATACAAAGCGTCTAAAATTTACACATAGTAGCGGATAATTGAGAACAATAATATGATGAATTTGATTTTTTCGAATTTCGACCTTTAATTTTATAGAATCTCACTTGAACGCCGATTTTTCGACTTCAAACTCTATCTTCTTTTAGACGAATGTTTCCGATAATTTTTTTGTCATGCATCGTTTTAGGCGGGTCATATTACCCAATAAATAATGTTTATGTCATGGTAGAATACCGGTTTTATGCGGGTTAAGGTATGGTGGTTCCTAATTTGACATATTCTCGATAAAATATTAGCTAAACAGGGCTTCAAGGATATCATTCAGATTAGCCAGTTTGTAGAACTAGCCTTCTTCTTCCGTAAAACATGTGTCAAAATGTTTTTGCATGCATACACTCCCAGACAAATAAGCGAGACAGGGAAACCTAAGTTAAAACGGAAAATCTATCTCCTCTCAGGCTTTATTTTGAAATAACCTAAATTTAACATAAACTGTATAATTAGTATTTAAAACTTTGAGAGCGCTTTTTTGATAAGTGCTATATTATTTCTAGAATATGCGATAACCCGTTTTTTTCGACTTGTTCATCGGAAAGACCATCTCCTCTAGGTTTATTTCAAAATTTCACGTCAATTTTTTGCAAACGTACTCGAAACAAATAGAATTCTGAGAAGCTGTTTTTTGCAATTTCGACCCAACTCAAAATATGTAATTTGATCAAGGTCGTGAAAAAATTTCGGAAAATAATGTGCTTTAGATTTTTTTGAAAGTAAGCTCAAAGAAAGCTGGGAAAACATGAGAGAAAGTTGGCTTACGTAGTCGAATTTTGAGTTGTTAAGTGGTCAATTGAAATACGTTATTTTGACCATGATTTTGAAAAAAATACGCAGAAAGAACTCGAAAATTTTTGTTTGTTATTTTTTCGGTGTTTAGTGTCTTTAAAGTGTTGTTTAGTGGCTTAAACAATTTATTGGTTGCATTTTATGACATTATACTGCAGAAAATGTAGTAACACGCATACCTTAAGCCTAAAAAATATATCGAATTTTCAAAATTTGTAGGATTTTGTATCTAGATTTTTTGAAAAAATAGATTGCACGACTGAATTCCTTGGGTCAACTTTAGTCATAACGATATTAATGTATGTAAACATATTTTATAATGGTCAAAAAATGAACCTTACCACCTACGGAGTGGTCACACTCTCTGGAGGAACTAAAGTTTTATCAATATTTTCTGAGTCAGTTTATATGCAGATTGTTCACTCTTAGCGAAGATATAATCGAAAAAGAAATTTCTAATTTTTGTTTTCAAAATAGTTAAGTTTTGAACCGCATGATTTTAAGGCTAAAATGGACCGTTTTTTTTTAGATTTAAGCGCTAATGAAACTATCTTCGAAAAATTCCTTTTTTTGAAGATAAGTTTTGTAGATTTACTATTAATGTTGTAATTTTAACAATTAAATCTTGATAAATATTAGCCAACACATGCTTTAGGATATTATTTCAGATTAGCGTTTGTAGACATAGCTTTTGTTGCGTCATTAAAGTGCCAATTTTTTGTTACTGCTCACACTCCGTGCACATAAGCGAAACAGAGACATAAACGCCAACGGAATTTCTCTCCGGTTTTATTATTGAAAAAACCTTATTTTAATCACGCTGTATAATACTATTCAAATTTTACAGTGGCGTTTGGTAGATAAGTGCTATATTTTTTCTAGAACATGCGAAAACCACGTTTTTTGTGCATTAAGCTTGGAAAATCTATCTACTCCCAGGTTAAATTTTGCAAATTTAGCTCAAAATTTGCAAAAGCAGCTTCAAAACAAATAGAAATTGTACAAGTGGCGTTTTTTGCAATTTCACCCAAACTCAAAATTATGAATTTTTTCAGGTCAATTGGAAAACTTCCCGAAAAAATGTGCTTTTGATTTTTTCGAAGTAGGCTCGAAGAAAGGGGAAACACTGAGAAGAAGTTGGCTACGTAACCGATATTTTTAAGTTTTTAGTATTCAGTTGACACTGACATAATTTTTGAACATAAATTTTGAGGAAAATACTTAGGTTATTACTTTAAGGCATATCCAACTTTTTTCTCATGTCTGAGTTCCGAGTATAAGGTCGTCGGATACTCCTTAAAATACTTAGTTATAATACTAAGTTTTACTTCTAAAGAAAAAATTGAAAAAAACGCAAAATTTTCGAAATTTTTTTTGTTGTCATTTGGGTTGTTTTCATGCGTTCAAAACCATAATATTAATTTGATGCATTTTTATGACATAATAACTGCAGAAATGTAGGAACCGGGATACCTTAAACTCCGGGCGGTTACATTTTTAATTTTTCAAAGAGAAATTTTCAACGTCATTTCCGGCGGAAGTGACTATCAGTGCGAATCAACTTTGACCCTGACTCGACGCCTATTGACTCAAATATTTTATCTGGTAGTTCATATCTTCTTGTTTCTTATTCAGCGTGAACGACTACAAACTACGTTTTTTGGCCAATTTTGCGTGACCACCCTTAAGGGGTTCTATAGCAAAATGGACTTTTTGATTGCTTATTTCTCTAGGCATAGACACAGGAATTGATAAAATTCTGATTAATTAGTTCGTAATTTCTCGAAGACGTTTTAATATTTTTTTTATAAGATGAGCATGTTGAACGACCGGTTAATGAGGTGAACAGGAGCAAAAATTTCTTGAAAAGCCGTATTTTTTTTCGTCCTATTGGAAAATATATCTTTTTTTGCATTCAGAAAATCTAAAATCTGTTTGAGCTTATCGATTTGTTCAATCATTTTCGAAACATAATAAAATTGAGAAATTTCTCGCAGGTTAACACAAAAGTAATTCGCTCATAATGTAATAGTAGGCTCTGAAATTGCATAATTTGCGACCGAATTTCCTTTTTTTGTTTAACCTGCGGAGAATTTCTCAATTCTTTTTTATGTTCTCGAAAAATGATTGAATAATCGAAGCTAACAGATTTTATGATTTCTAAATGGCAAAAAATAGATATAAATCAATGTCTCAAAAAAACAAACACTTATTTAGGAATGTTTCAAGAATTTGACATTATCTGCGAAATTCAAGACGAAAAACATTGTTGTCCATTTTTTTCAATTTTCTCACAAAGGTATCAAAGCTGGCGAAATTGACTGTTTTTTGCTATTTTGGCACGGAAAGTTGTATTATTTTTTTCCATGCTACAGATGGCAAACTATTTTTCCGTGCACTATAAGTTTATTCTAATTTGTCAACAAAATTGTTGTGTCTGATGTACACGATTCTCATTTTTAATCCCAGGAACCGATTTGAAAATTTGGTTTTTTGACTCCAAATGGCAATCGGTGATGACTTTTCGAGTGTACACGACGAGTGATATGTTTCTGGAAACGGATTATAAACGGTATTGCGCGAATATTTTAAAGCCGTGTGTCGAGCGCGGAAAGCGAGAAACATTCTTTTTTTCGACACTAGAGGCAATTTTTAATATTTTTCAAAATTTATGGCCATTTTTCCGATTTTTCATGTTTTTATGATAAAATTAGCAATTGAGTTCAAAATGCGTAAAATCAGACCTCTAAGCTCGTTTAGTAGAAAGATGACGACTTGCCTATAGCACTATTTCGAACTTTATGAAAAAACAACATCCAAATATGAATTTGAAATTTTATGTTAATAATATAAACAGATACGCGGAGATCAAAATTGTTAAAATCCAGTCAATTGGAATTTACATTCAAATCGTAAGCTGGCCGTATAGGAGCACCAGTAAACCGTTTTTTTTTATCTCGAAACCGTAAAAATCTTACTTCTGTAGCAGAGAAAGCTTAAAACATAATTACAAATTTTTGATTGTTTGAGAATTTCTTATTCGTCCATGGCAAAAGCTTTATTCGAAATAATAAATTTTCTTTATAATGGAATTTATGGTTTTTTTATATGGTACACTCGCGATTGTCATCTGGGGAACCTTCTGCTTGACCCAAAATTACGCAATGTTTTTTTGTTTGTCCTTTATATTGCCTTGGTTGGGGATCAAGAAAAGGTTTCACTTCTCTTGACGCCATAAATTTGGTTGGAATATAAAAAATATGTTGTGAAAACGCAACGTCATGATTATGCCGTCATAACTTATGACTCATAAGGGGGTCGAGGACATCTCACGAGACGATTCGAATAAGAAATTTCCAAAACTCAAACATGGGTATCGATGTTTTGTAACCTTATCTTGTAGAGAATTTTTTTCTGGTCATTTTAAGACTCAGGATTTTTTTTTTATGGTAAATTTTCAAAAAAAATCGATTTTAAGGTCATTTTTCGTGATTTTACAGGTAAATGTGATCGTTCTAGGCGAAGCCGTATGAAGTGCTAGAGGCTGATTTTTTTGGCCAGTTGAAAATTAAAGCGTTTTTCGGTACCGTTTTTTAATTGAGTCGGCGACCAATATTTGACCTCTAATCCGGTCAAGAGTTCAAGGTCAACTCAGTTCATCGTATGAACTTGTCAGTACCCGCACAAGATCGAAGGGTCGACTTTCTGATGAACGTATTAGCACTATGGGTCAATATGTACTGAAAGGTTCATTCTAGCGAGTTTTAAGTCATTATTACCATGGCTAATGCGTTCATAGAAAGTCGACCTTCGATCTTTTGGGGGTCTTAAAGTCTATACGATATGAGGTTACTTGGGTGTTGACCAGTTTTTGCTCTCTAGCGACCTTCAGTACATTATTGACTCAATAGTTCTAATACGTTCATTAGAAAGTCGACCTTCCGATTCTTTTGGGTACTTACAGTCCATACGATGAACTTGAGATTGACCTTGACTTTGGACCGGTCATTAGACGTATATTGGTCGCCGACCTCAATTAAAAAACGGGTAGCCGAAAACGCTTAATTTTCATGTGAAATCAGCTTCTAGATGCTTCATACGGCTTCGCTAGAACTGGATACATTTACTGTAACATCACAAAATTGACTGTTAAAAATCTGATTTTGTTTTGTAAGAATTTTTCATAAAAAAAAAATCCTCGCGTCCTAATGACGCAGAAAATTCTCTACAAGATAGGTAAAACATGCGATACCCAATTTCTTGAAAGTTTTGAAATTTGAGTATTTCAAATCGCGACTGCACTGGAGCACGTGAATAGGCATACTTATTGCTGATTAGTAAGGTCATGTACCTCCGGGAGCATTTTTTAAATCTGCAAACTAAACTCCTCAGATAGGATTTTTTCCAGTTTTTTGCTAACGATATTATAAAAAAGCTGAATCATATTAAATCAACTTTATAGCGCGTTTAAAGCGCGATGTTGTTTTTATTATAGTTTCTTATGACCAGCTTTGTGGCTCAAATTGTTCATGGTCGGAATAATTTTATCGAGAAAGTTTAACTCCTAAACTAAAGAATCGTACTGAGGGTAACCTTTTCTTGCCTCATTTGGGTCAAAAATGATACGATGCGGTCATCAACTCAGGGCACCATCTTAATTACCGGCATAGTAATCGGTCATCTTCTATCATGTTGATGGGATCGGATCAGAGTCCCTTACTCTCCACTTCATCGTGACATAATAAGTAGGTACAGTCATGGGTTTTTTAAGTCGAAATGGAAACTTTGTTTTGTGATATGATATTCCGCCAATAAAATGACTAAGACGCATTTCATTTTAAAAACTGTCGGTATCGAGTAGCTCGAAGTGTAATAATCACCTAATTATATAATTTGATTTGGGCGGAAATTTCCTTCATACAGTTATCATTTCGGGGACTTAAACACATTACGCGTTTTTACTGTAGTATAGAATATAAAATACTTTTGTGAAATATTTTTCAAGAAGGGTATCAATGATACGGATATTGATAGGTTACGGGTATCAATACTTCCTAAATCTGTTTTCGAGCGTAATTTTATTTAACAAAAAGCTATGGAGATGCGGGGGATTGAACCCGGGCCTTTCACTGCAAAGCGAACGCTCTACACTGAGCTAGACAACCAGTTGCAAGCNACAAAGACTAATTGGATGCAGTTTAAAGATGGTCGATATTTTGCTCATTGATTGAAGTTACAAAATTTCGTTTTTATATCATTCGAAAACGGCTTCAATTAATATGTTTTTCGAAAATTTCAAGAAATCCAAGTTGGAAAAATTTTGACTTGCATTTTAAATTCTAAATAAGGTAATTGATTGAAAAATCATAAGGCAACAAAATATCCTTTTTCCAAATTATGAGGGGGGGTGACCTACTCAACATTGCGTGAACTAAGATGCAGGCTGCCCGGTCTTTTCGTAAATATCATGAAATTGTACACACAATGTCAAAATTTCAATTTATCTGCAAAGTCACATGCAAATTTAATTGCAATGTCGAATTGGCATTTTCACATGATTTTGAAGTGATTTTTAGAACACAATTTCAATTGTTTGATGATTAAATATGAATTAAAAATTAATTTCTTCAAAATTCTGATATCGAAGATTAATTCCATCATAACTTTCAAATTAAAAAATGTATTTCAATTCATTTTTAAGATTGAACATAAAACAACTAATTTTCAAGAAAGTACCGATTTCAACACCATATTGTACGTGAAATCACGACATTGTCAGATTAATTAAAATTGTGTGACAAATGTCAATTCAAAATTATGAGGAGAAATTTCCGAATTGCGATTATAATTTGAATTTTTGTATTGTGTGTTATAATTTCATAATGTTTTGCGAAAGATCGGGGGAGAGAAGATTTCATAGAAAAAAAGGTCTTCTTGATATTGCTACGTTGAATGTAATTATCAAAACGATCTGTAATGTGATATTACAAATAATAAAGCATAAATCTGCAAATAAGTGATTTCGTTATTCAGAGATATAATTTTTCAATAAATATGGATGAGGGCCCTTAACCGACAGATCGTGACATTAGAAGAATGCGACATCCGAGCATTTGAATGGTTGTTCCGCCCAAATATGACCATGAAATCGGCCTTTTCTACAATATAGGGTTTTAGTTGGATGCTAGTATCCCGCGTGTTTGTATTATTGAAATAGGCCCGATCTGTCAATTGCGGGCCCTCAATACATATCATCTAGTATATCGAAAATTATCCCGGCTGCGCCCAGGAAGGATAATTTTCGATATGTCAAATCAGGAGTATCAAATTCCTCAACTTGTATTTTAGCTCATGTTCAAGAACATATGGGATCACCTTTGATATGATGTCAAAATCAGTCAATGGAGATGAAGCTCATCCAGTTATAAATGGCTCAAATCAACTTCAGTAGGTCGCAGATGGACCTGGCATCTCGTGACTTCAGCATTCAATGGAATTATACCAATTTCTTAGTCGACAAATGTGGAAATGTTCGATTTCGAAAGGAACCTGCAAATTTTCGATAATTGGGAAGATGATTGTGAAAACCTACTTGAAGAAAAAATTATTTGTTAAATATGATAAAAAATTTTGGAACTGATTTATAATTGATCGGAAAAACATTTTTTCTTACTTATCCAAAACTTTCGTAGCTGTGCATTTTTGGATCAGATAAGAATAATTGATTCTGAAATTAATTTTGGTCGCATTAAGTGCACTGAATGAATTTACACTGATAAAACTGGTTTCAGAGTGGTATAGATGACAAAGTGAACTAAATCAAAATTATTTCTGAATCTTTCTTGTCGGAAAATAAATCACCATTAACAAAAAAAAGCGGATGAAATTAATGTCTTCGAAAATTTAATACAGGAGTGAGCCAATATTTGGCGGTTATACTGATCAATTTGCAGGTAATCGCACTTTCAGCGATATGGAGACAAAAATTAAGTTTTTTATTCAAAATGAGAAACGCGTTTGCGTTGAAAATGAGTTCATAATTTGAATTGTATTTAAATTAGTTAGGAATTTAATAATTTGGTCCAAATAATGTTAAATAACAAAATTTGCAAAATTAAGTAGTCAATTCAAAAAACTAGATTAGATAAATAATTACTAAAATATGACGTCATTTATGACGCACTCAAAATAAATTAATATAAAAACCTTTTCGAGTCAACGAAAATTATTAATGAAATTAACACAATTTTCGTAAAAAAAAAATCTTCAAAATCACGATTTCAAACCTCAAGGAAAAAACGTGATAGTTAAAAAAAAATGGGTGTTCGTTTGATCCGAAAAAAAAATAATTAAATAAACGGCCTTGTTTAATTCGATTATAATACATTTGTAGTAATTGTGGTTAGAATTGCAATAAATATCAAACAAAAAAAAACAAAGTAAATCAGCTATTGTTTAAAAGTAACTCATTTCGAATATAGGTATAAAATAGCCGATTTAACAGTCAGCTAATTTTGATAGCAGATTTACTTTTGAGCGGATTTTTACATTATAGTCGATTCACTGCCTTACCGCCTGAGACATCAACTAAGCAAATACATCAGTTTAGGCGCGAAACTCGATATCAAGCGGTTATTTGATTACCTCGATCTTATCTGATGATAATTAGCAAAAAATAGGGACAAATTTTCAAAATTTATAAAATGCGCTTGTAGGAGACAATTTTTTTACTAAAAAAATCAGTCGCTTTAAGTTGTCAAAGGGGATTAAGCGCGTTTTAAGGAGACTACTTTCAAGGAGGGAGGGCCTGTATAGATTTTTGAGAAATAAAAATTTTAATTTAAAAGTTCAATCCACGTGGTTCATTTTGACTCGAAATCTAATGGTGGACACGCTAGATATGGGCACTAAAATAATTTGAGGTAAAAATCTTGTAATTTCGTAGGTTTTCGGCAATATTCGGAAATTCGGCGATATTGGGCTCTCCCTGTATTTCACTGCTAAAGCAAATCGCAACAAAAGTAATTTATTTCATGCTATATATCAAGTTTGCGTCCTTTTTCTTGATTTCTCACGAATTATTTTCATGAATATAGTTCTACATATTTTTAATTGAAAATAAAAATTGAATTTAGTTAAATTGTCAAAAATTTAATATATCATTTGCGATAATTTGAAGATTTATCGAATTTGATCCATTTCCAAAGCGGCGATGTGATTAGCTCTTTAGTTAACGTGGGACAAAATATTTGATCGATGAAAAATAGAATAATCGAAACAAAAAATTGAGAATTGGAAAAGTCAATAATTTGATTATAAAATTAATTATCTGGATATAAAATAAATTATACGTAAAAAATGTTTGTTTATAAAAAATAGAAAAAATAACATAGAAACGTTCAAAATTTGAACTGCAAGTTATTCAATATTTTGAAAAAAATAATCGAAAAAAGTTTTTAAATTTTTGGTGATTTTCAGTTCTTTTATTAAGTGCTTTTCTTGCTTAATCGTTATTTAATTGTTATTCTTGGCCAATATCGTGTTTAATTTCTCCCTTACTAACCATAAGTCATAAATCTGTATAAGGTGATTCGTACGGAAACCATCTTGGATTTTTGTGGTTTTGTAATAAAAATAAGAAGAATTTGTTTCCGGAACTATTTGTTCATTCTCAGCTACATCCCTGGCAATTTACGCGGCAAATACCTCTTTTTTGTCTACCAATAATTTATTTTTTGTAAGTCATAATTTATTCAGAATTATAAAATTTGATAAAAAAAAGTTTATGTGCAAATTTGAATTTGAGCTTATGTATTCCCGCTTTTTATTTGCCTGTGACAGCTGATTGGT
>SCLH01000368.1:85806-102417 GCA_004367855.1 Oikopleura vanhoeffeni | reverse complement strand
CGAAAGTTATTTCCAATTATTTTAAATGACAAGAAAATCCTGAAATGGATCGTTACAAATCTGATACAAAACATTTTTTGAAATTACTGTTCTATATTTCTGGAGCGTGCTTTCCGTTCCCAAATTGCCAATCGACTTTTTTGTCCTCCCTATACTTTTAAGGTGGGGTACGGACAGCACGCCCGTGCTTTCCGTACCCAAATTTCGGTCTGAATGAAAATATTTGTGAAAACGCAACGCCTGATTATGTGTAATTAGGGGTGGTTGAGGAATTTCACCGACTGCACTTGAGCCACAGTCATAGCATAACTTCTGGCCCATAAGTAGGGTCAGTTACCGGGAGACTATCTGCGAAAGCTTGTTTTTCATGCACTAATTGTGACCACTTGGAGGCTCAAAATTTTTTTCAATGTCGGAATCATTCTTCTTGAGAAAGTTTCACCAAAACATAACTCATAGAATCCGGGCTTAGGGTCTTAGGTTTTGCAGGATGAGTCTCCTTGTACTGACTCTACTTATGCGGCATAAGTTATGGCCTATTACTAGCTTCAGTGAAATTTCCTAAACCACCCTAATGACGATAACCATGACGATGCGTTTTTCACAACATATTGTTTATTCAGACCAATTTGGGTACGGAAAGCACGGCCGTGCTTCCCGACCCAAATTGGTACTGAATAAAAAAAAAATAATGCAGACCATTGGGTATGAAAGCACGGCTTTCTTAGCGATACCCAAATGAGGTACACTAGACACCGACTCTAATATTTCAACTCATTCAGGTAGTAACAAACTGTACCGCATACTGCATCTACACGTGAGTATTTTATTTTTCTAGTGACAAAACAGTTGTGACTACTGTACTCCCCACTCGGAGCCCACCGCTGATAGCCGTTGGTTGAATACGCGTCTCTATTTGGCTGTGATTTTGCTTTCCTTACAAAATGATAGGAAGACGATGAGTAATAGCTTGGGCAGCGGATCGCCCGCGCACCAGTTTAAACGTAGGAAAATAATTAGGCAAATTTGCTAGATTCAAATTTATTAATACTTTGCCAGTTTACTGTATTCATTTTAAATTAAAATAGCTGAGAATGAATTGCTTAATAATTTCAAAACATTTAATACCATGTATAATGTACAATGATATTCTAATAATTTATTTTTTATTAAGTCAGTAGTACGTTTCGCTAACGGATTTTTCAAGCTCAAATTGTTACCAAACAGAGGTTTCATTCCCTCAACATACAGGATTGTTCACACATATTTTTTATTTACAGTGTTTTATTTCTGGAAATATGGATTAACATCTTAAAATATATACATTGTTTTATACTATTTTAGATATACAAAAGTAAAAAATAGTTGAGTATACTTAGAATATAATAGTTTATTCATTCTACATACTATATTAAATTGTATTATTAAATTAATCACAATGTTTGCAATTGGGAAGATATGTTTTATTTTATCTCACAATGATATTCTAAATGTCACATGATGTGAGTTCCAATATTATGATAAGATTTATTAATCATGTGAGTTCACATATAAATTATTATAATTATAATACATGATATAATGATAGGATTTATTAAAGTAAGGAAGACACAAAAACTTGGAGATGCGGGGATTGAAACCCGGCCGTTCACTGCAATGCGAACGCTTTACCACTGAGCCAATGAGCTACAACCCAGTTGATTATTGGCAAGGGTCCAATTAGTATCTAAAGCTATTGGTACTTGCAAGTTGCAACGATATCTTACACATATGATATTGTGACATGTCCATGACATATAGAATACGTTTCTAACCACTATGACGATTTAAAATAAGAAATTTCAAAACTCAATATGGGTATCGATGTTTTTAGCTATCTTGTAAGAATGTTTTTTCTGGTCATTTTTGAGACTTTAGGATCAGGGCTTTCAAAAGGGATAAGGCTAAACCAAGGAGGATAGGGATTGAAAAATGGCAGAGCCATAGAGATAAGGATAGAAAGTCCCACCCCCTTTTATCCCTTTTATCCTCATCCCCCTTTATATCCCGTTCGTATCCCCTATTCCGCCAATTTTTTGGTTTGACATGAGTTTACCCTTAAAACATTTACCCCCTTAGTATATATATAAATAATTTAACATAATTATCCAACTTCACTTCCGGTCAAACCAGAAGACTGAGTTATTGAAAATGTCAACAAGTTTTGGACGAATTGAGTAGTATCACAATATTTTCCCCTTATCTACGAATTTCGTAAATATCTACGATTTTCGTCCTGTACCTAAAAATTTTCTTCCGTATTACACAACTGCGGATACAAAAAAGGATAGTCTATCCCGAAACGCGATAAAAAGGGGATAATCTATCCCGCCCATCCCATCTCCTTTTTATCCCCATTAGAGGGAGATAAACGGGATGGGGATGGGAAAATCGGTGAGATGCATTCTTTTTGGAAGCCTTGCTTAGAATTTGTTTTTGGTTTTGAGATTTTTCAGAAAAAAAACAAGGTTTAATAAGTGCAAAAAGTGACGTTTTAGTTTCCTCCGGTTTCAAAACGGGAGCTTAAAATAGGGTATTCAAAATATAAAAGACTTTGGACTCGACAGCGAAGGGTTTTCTCCAGGAAAGTTTTTAATTGCCACGGTTATCGGTGAACCGGCTGGTAAAAATAAACCGGTAAACTATGTCCGGTACCGGAAGATAAATATTTAATGATTTTCATGTGCCAAAAGATGCGTAATTATTGGGTTCTGTTTAAACGTGTTATGAACTAGGGGTCTTAAGTTTTCGGTTTTTACTTCAGATATAAATTCCCCTTTGGCACCACCTTGCGTCACTTATGACTCCTGTTCATTAGACCGTTTCAGGAAACCAATACTTTGCGCATCTTTTGTACATGTAAATTCATTTGTAATATCACTTCCGGTCCGGAAGCTGATCTTTACCGGTTCAATTGTGACTAGCCGTACATCCGATAACGTGCAATTAAAAACCCCTTTGAAAAACCCTTCGAGCAGTTTTTTTTTGTTGAAAACTGCTATCTTAACTCCCGTGAGGACACGGACTAAAGTCACTTTTTTGCACCCTTAAAGAGCCGTAGGTGTCGCTTTTTGGTACTTTTCAATCACGCCTTAGAATTATTTAGGGCAGTTGTGAAAAATCTGAGGATACAAGTTTGTCGATCGATCTTTCGTCTACATGATACACATCTCAAACTCAACATTTTCACATCACACAACCAGGTGTTGAGTTTATTCTAGAACACCAAACGGTTTTTTGATTAAATCTATTCGTTATTTTAGACCCCACATACCAAAGCGTCGTAATTTACACATAGTAGCGGTAATGGACAATCATATTGATGAATTTGATTTTTTCGAATTTCGACCTTTAATTTTATAGAATCTCACTTTGAACGCCGATTTTTCGACTTTCAAACTCTATTTCTTTTAGACGAATGTTTCCGATAATTTTTTTTGTCATGCATCGTTTTAGGGCGGGTCATATTTACCCAATAAATACTGTTTTATGTCATGGTAGTAGCAATACCGGTTTTATGCGGGGTTAAGGTTATTAGGTTGGTTTCCTAATTTGACATGATTCTCATAAAATATTAGCTAAACAGGGCTCAAGGATATCATTCAGATTAGCCAGTTTGTAGGAACTAGGCCTTCTTCTTCCGTAAACTGTTGTCAAAATGTTTTGCATGCATACACCCAGACAAACTAAAGCGAGACAGGGAAACCTAAGTTAAAAGGAAAAAATCTATCTCCCTCAGGCTTTGATTTGAAATAAACCAAATTAACCATAATCTGTATAATTAGTATTTAAAACTTCTCAGGAGCGCTTTTGTTGATAAGTGCTATATTATTTCTAGAATATGCGGATAAACACCGTTTTTTCGACTTTTTTCATCGGAAAGCCCAATCTCCTCCTAGGTTTAATTTTCAAAATTTCACTCAATTTTTTGCAAAACGGTTAGCTCGAACAAATAGAAACTTTCTGAGAAAGCTGGTTTTTTCAATTTCGACCCCAAAACTCACATATGAATTTTATCAAGGTCACGTGAAAAAATTTCCGAAAAAAAATGTGCTTTCGATTTTTGAAAAGTAAGCTCAAAAAGAAAGCTTTGGAAATTTTGAGTTTTCGTGGTCAAATTGAAAAATACGTTATTTTGGACCTAATTTTTGAAAAAAAACGCAGAAAAAAACTCGAAAATTTTTTTGTTCTTATTTTGGTTGTTTAGTGCTTTAAGTGCTTGTAGTGCATAAACAATGGATTTGGTGCATTTTTATGACATAATAACTGCAGAAAATGTCAGTAACCACCATACCCTTAAAGCTAAAAATATCGAATTTTTCAAAATTTTAGATTTTGGTTCTAGATTGTTTTGAAAAAAATAATTTGCCAAAACCGATGAATTCCTGGTCAACTTTAGTCTAAACCGATATTTTAATTGTATCGTAAATATTTTATAAATGTCCAAAAAAAATGGACACCACCCCTTAAGAGGTGCGTCACCTTCTCTGTGTAGGACAACTAAAAGTTATCATAATTTTCTGATCAAGTTATATGGGACGATTGTTAAACCTTTTGCGAGATATAATCGAAAAAAGAATTTCCAATTTTTTTCAAAATAGTTACGTTTTGAACAAACCCATGATTTTAAGGCTAAATGACCGTTTTTTTTAGACTTTCAAGCGCTATGAACTATTTCGAAAAGTTCTTTGAGTTAAAGTTTTGTAGATACTATTTTATGTTGTATTTTAAAAAATTAAAATTCTTGATTAAAATATTAGCCCAAACACTGCTTTAAGGATATTATTTCAGATTAGCCGGTTTGTTAAGAACTAGCCTTCTTGTTTGCGTCATATAACAGTGCCAAATTTTTTTTGCCACATAATGCGAAACAAGAAGACATAACGCACAAAACGGAAATCTATCTCCTCCCAGGTTTTATTATGAAAAAACCCTAATTTATACAGCCGTATAAATTACTATTCAATTACAGTGCGGTTTTTTGTCGATAAGTGCTATATTTTTTCATAGAACCATGAAAAAACCACCGTTTTTTGTACAATACGCCTTCGGGGAAAATCTATCTCCTCGCCAGGTTAAATTTGCAAATTAGCTCAAAATTTTGCAAAAGCGAGTTCAAAACAAATAGAAACTTTTACAGTGGCGGTTTTTTGTGCAATTCGACCCCAAAACTCAAAAATATGAATTTTTCAAGGTCAGTTGGAAAAATTCCCGAAAAAAATTTTGTGCTTTGATTTTTTCGAAAGTAGGGCTCGAAAGAAAGGGGAAACACTGAAGAGAAAGTTGGCTACGTAAACCCGATATTTTTAGTTTTTGTTATCAAATTGACACTGACGTAATTGTTGAAACATAATTTTGAGAAAATACTTAGGTTATTACTTATATATTAAGTTTGCCGTCCTTTTCTTGATTTTCTCACTGAAATATTTTCATGAATATAGTTCTACATATTTTCAATGAAAATAAAATTGGAATTTACTCTTAAATTGTCAAAAAAATTTATTATTATCATTTGCGATTAATTTGAAGATTTTTTCGAATTTGATCCATTTCCAAAGCGCGATGTGATTAGCTCTTTAGTTCACGTGGGACAAAATATTCGATCGATTGAAAAATAAAAAATCGAAACAAAAAATTAGAATTGAAAGTCAATAATTTGATTATAAAATAAATTTTCTGGATATAAAATAAATCATACGTGAAAAATGTATGTTTATAAAAATAAAAAAAACTAACATAGAACGTTCAAAATGTTGAACTGCAATTATTCAATATTTTTGAAAAAAAATCTGAAAAAGAATTGAAAAAAGTTTTAAAATTTTTGGTGATTTTCAGTTACTTTTATTAAGTGCTTTTCTTGCTTAATCGTTATTTAATTGTTATTCTTGGCCATATCGGTTTAATTTCTCCCTTACTAACCATAATCACTAAATCTGTATAAGGTGATTGTACGGAAACCATCGTTTGGCTTTTTGTGGTTTTGTGATAAAAATAAGAAAAATTTGTTTCCGGAATATTTGTTCATTCTCAGCTACATCCCCTTGGCAACTTTACGCGCCAAATTACCTCTTTTTTTGTCTTAGCCAATAAATTTTATTTTTTGTACGTCATAATGTTATCAGGATTATAAAATTTGAAAAAAAAAGTTTATGTTGCAAATTTTGAATTTTGAGCTTATTATTTGCACTGTGACAGCTGGTTGGTTACCTCACACAAACCGATCAAACAAGTTATATTCGATAAACAAATTAAGAAACAACTTGTGAATTTTATCAACTATTGAATGCATTAATATCGATGAAGTACCAGTCAAAATAGAATCAATAGACTCTTGAGACTTACAACGTGTTATTAAACACCAGCCGAACCATAAATTTCAATTATTATAATTTTTACTTTTTTAAAGGAAAGAAATCAAGAGAAAAAAATAGACAGGGGGGTCAACGGTTGCCATCGCCTGGATAGAGTCTTTAATTATCTGGCTCGTGATTGGATTGAAAACTTCATAACAAAAAGTCAAATATATAGTTATATTCAGCGACTGAAAATAATTCCGGCCGTCAAATGAATATATAACACAATTACTTCTCAAAATTTTCGCTACCGCTCAAATTTTGGAAAGTATATCTTTGTAAAATACTTAAGTTATATACTTTAAGTTTACTTCTAAAGAACAAATTGAAAAAACGCAAAATTTTTCGAAATTTTTTTTGTTCTCATTTGGGTTGTTTTATGCGTTCAAAACAAAAAATATTAATTTGATGCTTTTTATGACATAATAACTGCAGAAAATGTAGGGAACCGGGATACCCTTAAACTCCGGGCCTCGGTTAACATGTTTTAATTTTTCAAAGGAGAAAATTTTTCAACCGTCGATTTCCGGCGGAAGTGACTATCAGTGCGATCAAACTTTGACCTGACTCGGACGCCGTATTTGACTCAAATAATTTCATTATCTTGTGGTAGTTTTCATATCTTTCCTTGTTTCTTCATTCACCGTGAAACCGACTACAAAACTACGTTTTTGGCCAATTTGGCGTTGAACCCTTTAAGGGGTTCAATTAGGCAAAATGGACTTTTTGAATTGCTTATTCCTCTAGGCATAGGACCAGGAATGAATAAAACTTACTGATTAATTTTAGTTCGTAATTTTCGAGACGTTTTTAAATTATATTTTAAGATAGCATGTTGAACCGACGGTAAATGAGGGACACCAGGAGCCAAAAATTTCTTGAAAAAAGCCGTATTTTTTTTTCGTTCTATTTAGGGAAATATATTCTTTTTTTGCAGGTCAGAAAAATCTAAAATCTGTTGATCTTTCCCGATTTATTCAATCATTTTCGAAACCAAATAAAGGAATTGAGAAAATTTTCTCGCAGGTTAACACAAAAGTATTTTCGCTCATAATGTAAATAGTTAGGCCTCGAAATTGCATAATTTGACCGAAATTCCTTTTTTGTTACCTTGCGAGAAAAATTCTCAATTCTTATTATGTTTCGAAAATGATTGAATAATCAAAGCTCAACAGATTTTTTAGATTTTCTAAAATGCAAAAAAAGATATAAAAGCATGTCCAAAAAAACAAACCAAACTAAAATTTAGGAAGTGGGTCAAATTTGACATTACTGCGAAAATTTCAAAAGACGAAAAAAATTGTTGTCCCATTTTTTTTCAATTTTCTTCATAAAAAGGTATCAAAGGCTGGCGAAAATGGACTGTTTTTTTGCTATTTTGGCCACGGAAAGTTGTATTTGTTTTCATGTACACATGGCAAACTATTTTCGCGTGCACTATAGTTTTTTTCTAATAATTGGTCAACAAAATTGTGTGCTTTGATGGGAACGATTTTCATTTTAACTCCCAATGGAGAACGATTGAAAATTTGTTTTTTGAACATCAATGTCATCGTATGACATTTCAGCCTGTACCAAACGATTCGTAAGTGATGTTTCTGGAACGGTATTATTAAAACGTATGGCAAATATTTAACCGTTCGAGCGCGAAGCAGAAAACATTTCTTATTTTCGACACTAAGGACTAAATTTTAATATTTTTCCAAAAATTTGCCATTTTTCCGATTTTTATGTTTTTATGACTAAAATAGCCACATTGAGTTCAAAAATCGTAAAATCAGGACCTGTAGCTCGTTTAGTTAGAAAGATACGACTTGCCTATGAACTATTTCGGAACTTTATGAAAAAAACATCCAAAATATTGAATTTTTTTATCTTTTTATTTTAATTAAACAGGATACGCGGAGATTCAAAAATTGTAAAAATCCAGTCGAATTGGATTTACATTACCAATTACAAAAGATATAGGCTGCCTATAGAACCCCGTTAAACCGTTTTTTTTATCTCAAAACCAAAAAATCTTACTTCTGTACAAGAAAGCTTAAAAACATCAATACAAATTTTTGAGTTTTGAAATTTCTTATTCGTCCATGCAAAAGCTTTATTCGAAATAAATAATTTTCTTTATAACTTAATTATATTTTTTATATGTACAATCGCCGATTGTCAATCGGGGAACCTTCTCTTGACCCAAAATTAGCCAATCGTATTTTTTTGTCCTTAATATTGCCTTGGTGGGGTCAAGAAAAGGTTTACCTTCTCTTGACCCAAAATTGGTCTGAATAAAAAATATGTTGTGAAAAACGCAACGTCATGATTATGCGTCATAACTTATGACTCATAAGGGTGGTCGAGGAATTTCACCGACTGCACTGGAGCACAGTGATAGGCATAACTTATGCCGCATTAGTAGGGTCAGTACCGGGAGATTTATCTGCAAACCTAAACTCCTCAGTACGGATTTTTTCAGTTTTTGTAACGCGATATTATAAAAACACTGAAAATCAATATTAAATCAACCTTTATAGCGCGTTTCAAAGCCCGAAATGTTGTTTTTTCATACTTTAATTATGACCACTTTGTGGCTCCAAAAATTTTTCATGGTCGGAATCATTTTATCGAGAAAGTTTAACTCCCATAAACTCAAAGAATCCGTACTGAGGGTAAACCTTTTCTTGACCCCATTTGGGTCAAAAGATACCGACTCGTACAATCAACTCAGGGCACCACTTAATTTTACGCAAAGAATTCGTCATTTTTTCCTATCATGTTGAAGGGACCGTGAATCAGAGTCCCCATTACTTCCACCCTTCTAACGGTGCCATATAAGTAGGTACAGTATGGGTTTATAAGTCCCGAAATGGCAACTTGTTGTGAATGATATTCCCGCCAATAAAAATGACAACTAGACGCATTTCATTTTAAACTGTCGGTATCGACGATAGCTCGGAGTGTATAATCCACCTAATTACCATATTTGATTGGCGGAAATTTCCTTCATAGCCAGTTATCATTTCGGGACTAAAAAAACACATACTGCAGTTTTACTGTAGTATAGAAATATAAAAGACTTGTGAAAAAATTTCAAGAAGGGTATCAATGATACGGTATCAATACTTCCTAATCTGTTTTCGAGCCTCATTTTATTAAACAAAAAGCTATGGAGATGCGGGGGATTGAACCCCGGGCCTTTCACATGCAAAGCGAACGCTCTACCACTGAGCTACAACCCCAGTTGAAAGCCGATCCGTCCGAGTTAAATATAAAATATTTTAAATTTTGAAGTGCCTGCCTTATAAATCAAAATATTCCAAGTCAAATTTCAATGATACAGTCACTGTAGTACCTTTTACGTATGTAACATATTAAATACAAAAATTATTGTTCCACGGAAATTATTTAGCTGTATGATAAAAAGATGACTTGATATGATGGATATGTGAAATACGTATCGAACTATACGATTTACATTTAACCTGGAATCTTTGGAGTTGTCAGACACTTCGCAAGTGAAATTGTTGAGTTTTATGTAAAACTCGGACATACCACTTTCTAATTGGGGTTGTAGCTCAGTGGTAGAGCGTTCGCTTTGCATGGACGATTTGAAATAATAATTTCAAAAATAAAAATCGGTTTTAATGTGTTCAAGCTATCTTGTAGAGATTTTTTTTTGGTCATTTTAAGACGTAGGATTTTTTTTTTATGAAAATTTTCAAAAAAAATCGATTTTAAGGTCAATTATTCGTGATTTTACGTAGTATGTATCCAGTTCTAGCGAAGCCGTATGAAGTGCTAGAAGGCTGATTTTTGGCCAGTGGAAATGAGACATTTTTCTGTTACCAGTTTTTTCATTGAGGGTCGGCGACCAATATTTGACCTCTAATGACCGGTCAAAGTTCAAGGTCAATCTCAAGTTCATCGTATGATTGTCAGTCCCCAAAGAATCGGAAGGGTCAACTTTCTGATGAACGTATTAGCAAACTATGGGTCAATAATGTACTGAAAGGTCGCTAGAGAGCAAAAACTAGTCAACACCAAGTCAACCTCAATTCATCGTTTGACTTGCAAGTACCCTCAAAAGAATCGGAAGGGTCAACTTACTGATAAACGTATTAGCAACTATGGGTCAATAATGTACTGAAAGGTCGCTTAAAATAAACAAGAAAACCGTTGTTTCACCGATTTCGAAATTGGCATGCCTCATTATTTATTTTTTATTATTATAAATTTTATGCTCTACAAATTTTATCATACTTGGAGCTTGGATTATGACGACCACCAGGAATCGACAAACTGAAATTTTTTTTGCTGGGTCTGGGCTGGGCAGGGTCGAGGCTTTTTTGACCCAGGCGCTGGGCCACATCTGGGCGATTTTTCGACCAGGGCGCTAGGTCACACAAGGGCGATTTTTCAAACATGGCGCTGGACCACATTGAGACGATTTTTCAACCAGGGCGCTAGGTCACATCAGGGCGATTTTTCGTACAGTGCGCTGGACCACATTGGGTGATTTTTTGACAAGGACGCTAGGTCACATTGGAACGATTTTCAAAAACATTCTTTTTCTGAGTAAATGTATTTGCAGTGATTTAAAAATTGTCAAAATTCAGTTTATTTGTGGCAAGAATTGCAATAAATATCAGATACTTAATAGTTTTGAAATACAGTGAGCATGTAATAAATATAAAATAATTATGAGTTTTCGATCAAATGAAAAGACAGAAAAGTTCTTCGAAATCTCGAAAATAAAAAAACATTCGAGAATACGAAACTTGAAGCAAATTGTATATTATCAAATTTTCTTATATTTTAATAATTCTTTAATACTCTTCATTAATACTCTAAAATGACCCAACAAGGAAAGAAACGAAAACTCTGTTTACTGGACTCGGAGTAATAGAGTTATAAAGAGCCTTCAGACTTACCAAAGAAACATTTAGATAGGGTGTCCGCAAGTCAAAAAGTGATTCCCTCATATTCTCTCGAAATTAGGTAGGCCAGAGGTTGTGATTAATGTGGTCGTTATATTTGCTCAAATTGAAGATTGAACAACTCGGGTATTTAAAAAGGCCAAATGAAGTGTTTCCAGTATATCTGGTGACCAGATTCTGGTCACCTGAACAAAACGAGAAATCGAATCCATTTAGAGACTTTGGTAAAATTTGTACAAAGTCTCGAAAATAAAGAAATTGTGAAAATTTTAGAAAAAATCTAAAAAATGCATAACTTATTTCTTGTGTTTTTATCACAGAAATGCACCATACAAAATAAAAATAATTGCAAAATAAAAATTGGTTGTTTCATGATGAAACTTTCATCAGGCCAAACTAAATAAGTCAAAATATGACTTGATAAATCACTTTTCTAGATAACCCGCCTTTTGTTTTGAGCTTTTATTAATTTTTCGCCCTGGCCATAATTTTCGACCGGGCCCTTGTTTTTCGCTTTAATTCACTTATCGCCCAGGCCTTTATGTTTTTCGCCTTAATTAATTTTACGCCCGGGCCATTATTTTCGTTTTTATCAATTTTTCGGCTGAGCAAGAATTTTTGCCAGGGCCACTTGTTTCTCTGGGCCACGATTTGCTGGCTCTGGGCCGGGTCGAGGATTTTTTTGCCTAGGCGCTGGGCCACTTTTTTTCGCCTGGGCCGAGCTTGGCCACGATTTTGCTGGGTCGAGGCTTTTTTTGGCCCAGGCGCTGGACCACATCTGGGCCGAAAAAACGGCCCAGATGCCCAGCTTTTGCCGATCCCTGATGACCACAAGGAATAGGTTTAATGTTTTTAATTGTATATACAGTATAAATTGTTAACTACAGCGCCCTCAAAGTTTTCTGGTCAGTTAGAACTTTTTTTAAAGCTACGCGTATTTCGAGCCGATTTATACCCTGATTTTGATATCAAATTATCAGTGATGATCTTGAGTGATGATCTGAGTGATCGAAATTAAAACTATTTTTTATCTATCTATTATCTATCTATCTATTATTTTCTGCTCGGTAGTTAGTTATTTTTCATCGCTAGTACATTTATTTAGAAAAAATTTATACAGATGTTCTATTCTATAAATCTATTAAATTCTGAAGATAATTTTTCGAATCGAATCCAGGCCATTAACCTCACGTGGTTAAAATGACTGAAAATGTTAAATGGCTTTTATAATCACCAATTTTTTATAATAAAACTATGGAGATGCGGGGGATTGAACCCCGGGCCTTTCACATGCAAAGCGAACGCTCTACCACTGAGCTACAACCCCATCTGAATAATTAAATGGCCGAGTTACCTATTTTTCTGTCAATATTAGTACATTATTTGCAGTCATGATAAGACCATCTTCGATGGTCCATCTACAAAACTGATTGAACCTCAGAATTATGCGTCATAATTAATTCGAACGGAATTGAATTACTACCTACGTAATTGGGCTGGCTCAAAATTTTAAAGCGGTCGTCGTGATCACTTTAACCCCTAGACTCATAGAGTATTGATATCCCCCAGAGGCATGAGAGCCACTTTTTTGGCTCGACTTTGAAGTCATATTATGGGAAAGGTTTAGGTGTTAGGCAATTAATTGTTGTGAAACCATTGAGATAAAGGATAGACTCGATTTTTTAATTAATTATATTAAGACAATCTAAAAATTAATCACTTCATTTCCGCTGTGGAAAAGTGAAGTTAACTCGAACTGTTTTCTACAGAAAACCATACGATTTTTATAATGAGATGCTAGTAAAATAAAATTAAGTGAAACCTTATGTTCCTTAACCTGGTCTCCGATTCAAAATACCTTATCGGGTTCGTCTATGAAACGATAATTCTCACATGAAATTAGTGGTAAACAATANGGCGATTTGAACCTTGAACTTCAATTTCGTTTATTTTTGTCCTTTCCGGTCTTTTCAAAAAAATGAAAGCCACTTTTATGGCTCTATGAGTCTAGGGGTTAAGGAAAAAAGTTGAAACCAAAAAAGTTGAAACCTACGGTACATTATGACAATTTGTAAAAAACATTTTGATGGAAGATTTTTTTCAACCTGGAAATCATAATGATATACAGTCCTCGCTCCCATACTGGTACACTTACCGACCTAAAAAAAATGGACCAGTATAGGGGCATCCCTATACTTTTGCTTAGAAAGCTACATTTTAGATTTAAATTGTAGTTTAATTCGAATGTAAAAAGAAAAAGTTTTGTGTACAACACAAATTAAATACAACTAGCAGTTTATATCACTTTTTGCAAAAAAAATTGTACTTGAAGTTTGCTCTGTTTTTTCTTGTTTCGAATTTCTACACCGCTTAACCCTTGTGAGCACATAGCTACAACTGTGGCTCAAGCATACCTAAAATCAATCAAAAAACGGGATCGTAAAATCTTTTCTTTCAAACACATAAAGAATTTTGATTCTGTTCCCAAAAAATAATTGAAATTTTTTTCGAATGTTTGGTCCCAGTATTACGGGGTGTTGATTTATTAGGATCTTTCGCCTATGTTTCACTTCCTGAAAAATTATTTCGGAACTAGATATAAAATACAAATGTGAGATCACCTTGTTTTTAGGAAAGTGTTTTGTGCATGCATAACAGTTAAAATACAAATTTATCTAGGGCAGATATTTTTAGGAAATGAAATTTCTAAATTTTCAGCTTCAAGTATCCCATGAAAAAATTAAATTATTATAAAAGTGAATGTTACAAGATTGACTTTGAGATGTGTAATCGTTAGACGAAGGCTAGATCTACAAACAAGTATCCTCAGAATTTTAACAACTGCCCTAGATTTGTTCTGAGGCGTGATTGAAAGGTGTCAGATTACCACACCTACCCCCTTAAGCAATCAAAAATTATCAACAGTTGTACTTCATTGCCATATTTGATTAAAAATAATAGAAAAAAGTGTAATAATCTGCTTTTATAAACATTTTTTATAAAAAATCATGATTTTTCCATAAAATTTTTTAACTTATTTATAAATTACTTTTGATTTATGAGATATTAATCAAAGTGGACAAAACTTTAACGTAGGCCAGATACTTGTGATCGTTTCCGACAGAAATGTAACTTGTGAAGACAACTGTGACCGTGTATCAGGTGATATGTTATACCTTGCTTCTCTCACCGTATTTTCTAGAACTGAAAATTAAAATTCTAGAATATAAAATGTCGGATGCAAAAATATTACGTTTCAACTTCCTTATGCAGAAAAATTGAAATTCCAACTGCCATAAGCTTTCTGTAAACAACATTCAAAGTAGAGCCACAATTGTGGCTCTGGTGCGTTGGCGGAACTTTTTTTATATATGCTCACAAGGGTTGAACCAGTTTAATGCGTCAAAATTGTGAATTTCTTCCAACACAAATATTTCGGCGGAATGGGTTATTTCTTCATTGACTGTATTAAGAAATTCGTCGGATTCTTGAGCTTCTGAAATCTGTTCAGATAGCGAATTAATATGGAATAATTTTTCAAATATAAGCGAGTTCTGAACTTTAATTTCGAATGTATCGAGACCTCCAAAAGCAGTTTCCAAGTTTATCGTCGATGTTGAAAAATATTTTTGAACTTTATCACCCATAATTTTCGACCATTTTATAGATCGTCGTTTTTTATATTTTGTTCACCACTTGACACTTCATTTATGACCTTTCAGTCCAGCAAATTTCTAATCTTGCATTAATGGACAACATAAAATGTTAATGCATGCCAAGGTCACGACCGTAAAATTTAGCGCCTAAATTTTATAATATTTGGATTTTACAGTGAACGCGTCCTATAGAGAGAACTCTACTGTATGAAAAAGTAAACTCAAAATGTTTTACAAAAAATTTTATAGAACTTTTTCGTATTTTGCCGACGTCTTACCTGGTTTATCTTTCCATACAAATCATTTTCGAACAAGGCAAGAGTTGAATCGATACCTTTCTTTCGTATCCCAATATTCAAATGTATTCCAATTTGCTCATTATTCCGAATTTGTTGTATCGAGGAAAGGCCAATTTTTGTTTGAAATCTCTCTTTGAATATTTTTTGCCAAATTCGGCGAGGTGTTTTCGGATTTTCTCTCATATATTTTTTATCTGCTCTTTTTCTTGATATGTCAACCAATTTTGCAAGTTTTTGGGGGGTATCGTTGAACGTTGTCCGATAAGGCCGTTGTCCGAAAAAGGCCGTTGTACAGGGGCCGTTGTCCGAAAAAGGCCGTTCTACGATATCCCCAGTTTTTAGGCGTTCATTTTATGTGATAATATAAGTTAACAATGATATTTTAATAACGTCAGGATTTTTGAAATATAATCTCGTGCCATAACTAGAATTCTAAAATGTAATAATGAAAAAACTTTTCAACTTATATTCTGTCTTGACTTTTTCAAGGCTTTTATAATTCAAGGCAATTTTTGTAAAGAGATAAAACAGTTCGCTTCTTTTTTTTTGCAATTCTGTCTTTTGGGGCGGTAATAAGTATGAGTATAAGTTCAAAAAATAGCTTGTTTTGTACCAGTATGGGGTGTACTAATATGGGAGCGAGGACTGTATTTAAAAATACGCTCGTCGCGCGGTTTTCGCGTCCTTTTCTTTCTTGGCTAAAATCTAAGTTTCAAATTTAGCCATTTTGACGACGGATATAAAATGCGAAAAATTTCCAATGTTTTGGAATTTCGAATCGTAATTTGCACATTTTTGTCCAGATTTGCGTTGACCACCCCTTTATATTGTGATTTTTTCTCTTTATAGCCTATAAATTATAAGCTTACCTTCTTTATGTAGGCTAAACTGCTCAAAATATACTCAAGTAAATTTAACAATGTCTGATACAGTGGGTGAGACCAAAGGGAACACCCACCAATTGGCAACAGTGAGACCAATGGGCAACACTTTTGCGTATATTTGATTTTTTTCAGACCTTTTCAACACCCTGAAAATAAGAAAAAAATTTGGGAAACTTTTTATTTGAAGTAATTCGTCAATAGCGATTGTTTTTTTCTTCTTTGGATAAAATAGTAATTCACATTGGCCCTACGAAAAGCATCTTAAACTTCACAGTTAAGAATTGCTTCAAATTTTTTCAATTTATGCTTTGAGTGTTTTGTTCTCTTAAATTTCCCTAATACGCTTTGTCTCATAGGGATTTTAGGTGTAAAAATTTGAAAATTCACAGCCATCACCTTCTTACGCAAAAATGGTAAAATCTATTTTGCCTTAACAACCCCCTTAATAA